>CAOLHI010002143.1:0-285358 GCA_948474755.1 Ctenosaura bakeri
CTTCTCCCCCCTCCCCTGAGGCCCTCTTGGTGGTCGCTACCCTCTCTCCAGGCTCTGAGGCCCTAAATTGGTACCCCAGGTCTTCAAAGAGGGGAGTCGCTTTTGTAAAGAAAGGACAGGGCCACACTGACCTCCATGGGCCACCCCCCCCGTCCACACCGGCCCCGATGGTGATGCCAGGCCCACTTGCTTCTCCCCCCTCCCCTGAGGCCCTCTTGGTGGTCGCTACCCTCTCTCCAGGCTCTGAGGCCCTAAATTGGTACCCCAGGTCTTCAAAGAGGGGAGTCGCTTTTGTAAAGAAAGGGCAGGGCCACACTGACCTCCATGGGCCACCGCCCCCCGTCCACACCAGCCCCAATGGTGATGCCAGGCCCGCTTGCTTCTCCCCCCTCCCTGAGGCCCCTTGGTGGTCGCTGCCCTCTCTCCAGGCTCTGAGGCCCTAAATTGGTACCCCAGGCTGCATCACCTCTCCTGCTTCTCCAAGTTTTCTCTCACTTGCCCTCACCCAAAGAAAACCTTGGAACCATTACTGGGATACGCTAGACTCTAAAGCTATAAATCCTGCCAAAGTTATCCTGAATAGAAGTACATGATAAAATTTCCCTGTTTTGTCTCTTGGGCCGTGTTGGTCTGCGATAGTCTTCACTGTAATCATTATAGTCAATGGAATCGTCAGTCCTTGCCATCATCATCATCATAATCCTCATTGTTGTCATCCTCCCTCAAATATATCGTGACTCTTGGTAACATTATGGTGATTGCCATGTTTATTATTTGGGATATGATTCATACAGTATGAAGGATCATTATACAATCTAACTGTATAAAAAAAATTGTTGCCAGTGAGGAGCACTTGTTAATGGGAGCAACCTATTAAAAGTATATTGGAAAACAATTTTCTTGCTTACCAAAAAAAAAAAAAAAAATGGACTGAGACCCCCAGGTATCAAAACAAGTTCTTGAAAAAGTATATCTATTTAAAAAAACAAAAAAACTCAGGAAAGTTGTGGTTGCCTTTGTTCAAAGCAGAGCCTGGGAAACTTTCTTTGACTCTTTGCAAAACTGTTAAAAACAGAGATAGGGAATGCTTGTCGTTTGCTCGTAAGTTCAGAGAATGGCAACTTAATTTCCAAACAAATATTCTCATTTGCTAGACTGTTATTTGAATGAGAAGATCAAAGAAATTGTGGTTGATGTTTAATGTATCGTCCTTAGTCACATCACTCAGGGCCCAACTAGGGGCTTCCCCTATAACCGCACTGGTCTGTCCCTTCTTATAGCACCAGGGACTATTTTTTGGTCCTGAAATGTCAGGGCCTGGGATGCTCTTGGCACGGCAACTCTAGGTAAAGGGTCATCAGACCGTCGGGTCTAATAGATACTTAATTTTATTAGTCATATGAGTGGGGTCTGGTTCTGCCATGCAGCCTTGTCCCCTGAAGGTGGCCTTCCCTGTGCTATTTGTGCTGTATGCTCATAAGCACGTCTTGGGGAAGAGTCAAACTGTATTTCTAAATTAAATCTATATGGTTAAATTTACTGTTCGACACAGGAACATGCAATTTCTATCCTTGGCAGTATTAATAAACATTTCCAACTAATTTAAGTGATCCCAGCTCTGAAAGTGTTCTGCAGAGGAGATTTTCCGAGCAGTCAGCATCTTCTCAGTTTTCTTAAAGGCATCACCTTTTGACAGTTTGGCAAACAACATGGAATGTGAATTACAGTGTTTTGTTTGTTGGGTTCACTTTTTGTTCATCTTTGGGTAAACATTCATAGATAATATACATGGCCCTAGGAACTTGTTTTGCATTGCAGTAGTGCCTCATTTTGTTTGCAGAGTACAAAAGTTGGTTTTCTTCCCATATGTCAGGGGACTGCTGTTTTCAGCTGCACAAAAGGACTGCATGGACAAGTTATTAAGACTTAGTTATTCCTCTAGTTCCAGAGATGAAACAGATGCCTGGGAAGACTTCAAAAGGACCTAATTTAGAGAAAATTAAAATGGATTTAGATTGCTTTGCCTTGTTTGCAGCATTGTTCTAGAAAATCTGAAAGTAAACAAAAAAGTGACATAGTGTATCATGAGGGAAGGGTTACACCTCTAGTTAAAATGATCTTCAGATTAAATCGAGCTAATATGTTGAATAAAGGAATTCTAGAAAAGGTAGGAAGGAAAATGGCTAAACCTGTGATTTTACACATCCTGCTTTAGGAATGAGTACCACTGAACTCCATGGGAATTGCTAAGCAGATACTTATAGAACTGCATTGTGTCCGTTATCCCATTCAAAAGATACAACTGGAGGCTTCTCTACATATAGTCCTGAAATGATTGTGGTTTGGTTTTTGTTTTTTTTTAATGGAAATACAGAGTTGAAAATATATTTATGGACATTACTATTTTACCAGTTTTGATTAGCCTGCTAATCACTAGGAAATACTTGAAATTAAAAAAATATCTTAAAATTTCATGTAGATATGTTGGGAGGTGTGAGTAACCCAGGTGATTAGTCCTTTGGGAACACAGTATTAGCAGAGTAACAGAGAAAAATGTTTCCAAGTTTGAGTGTGGCTTCTTAATATATGATGGCTGACTTGAAAGACAAGGCAGACAGCAGAATTCAAAATGTAAAAGAAAATATTTGCTAAAAATTATAATAATGCATTAAACTCACCAATTAATTAATTAGATTAGAGATATGCTTAGTATATTTTAGAAATTAGAAGCAGTTAAGATGAATTGACATTTAAGCAGTACTTAAATCAATACGTGTGTAATCAGAAGTCAGAGAGGATAGAATAATGGGAGTTAAAAGAGGACAGTGTTCTCAGAGACAGAGCGACAGTCGAAACTGATTGACGGTTAAGATCCCTAGCCAGGATAGCCAAAGAGGTGCAGAAGAGAGAATGCTGCTGTATTTTCCAACAAGATTTGGTTAAAAATACCAGTCTGAGATTCCAAAAGTATATTTGGGAATATTTTTACTTTTTGTTTGCAGTAACTTTCAGAAGGCTTTAAAATGGGTAGGAATCATTCAGTCTACCAGGTGTTGTTGGATTGCACCAGCCAGCAGTGCTACGCAGTGCAGTCAATGATAAGCGATGCTGTAATTCAGCAACATTTCAAGAGTCATCTCTCTGTGTTAATACACCCGAATACTATACAAGAGCTAAACATCCTGAAGCCTCTAATGTCAGAACTTTAAAATGGAATCCTGTGGGTAACATCTGTGCATGTAATTCAAAGTTCATGGCATACATGTGTTCTTTTGAACTGTGCTCAAAGAGCTTATCACTTGCGTACCACTCTAAACCTCCCCACTAGGTGGTGGCGGCTCTTGAGTGATTCACTAACTGTGCAGAAGTGGAGAGACTCAGCAGATCACGTCAACTGCAGCTGAGCGAAAGATCAATAAGGGGCCCTTCCGCACTGCACTGTTATAGTGCTATGATTCCACTTTCAACATCCTGTGGAATTCTGGAGTTTGTAGTTTAGGGAGGCCGAAGAGCTCTCTGGCTGAGAATTCTAAAAGCCCCTCCCTAAACTGCAAACCCCAGGATTCCAGGGCATGTTGAAAGTGGAATAATAGCACTATAACAATGTAGTGTGGACAGGCCCAAGGTCTTCTCCTCACAGCTGAAATGGACAGTTTCTCACCCTGGCCTGTGAACTTATGATGAATTCCCTTCACACATCACAGTATGCAGGAAAGAGAGCCTAAGACGTTGTTAAGATCTATTTATTTGTTTATTTATTTATTTTATTATATGTATATGCCTCCCTTCTCCCAGAGTGGGACCCAAACAGATTGGTGATTTGTAGAAACACTAACAATTCTTGTGTAATGTACCTCTGTTCTACTGTTTGTATTCAATTTCACTAAAATTTTATCCCTGTAATAAATGTTACAATAGCTTCTAATCTGAATGTGTGCTTTTGGTTCACTGATTAAACTGGATGTGTCCATTTCTCTTCAATGGGTGTCCAAAAGCCAGGACCGGGCGCCGATTTGGACATGCAGCTATTATACATTACTGAACAAGAGAACATAGGGACTTCATAAATTTACTTAAGATCAGAACAGTGTGCATCTGCACAGTAACATGTGTTTGATTGTGTCTCATCCTGCTCAGACATTTTCTGTTCCCTTCCCATTTCCATTCAAGTACCTACTTATGCTTCCAGTAATTTTAGTTTTATGAGGCTACTCATAGAGGAAATGGTGAAAGCGACTAGCGATTATATAGTCAACAAAGTAAAAATAGAATCCTTTTCCATTGTCATATTATTATCAAAAACATTCCTCCTGGGCGGGGGGAGGATGGAAGTGTGCTATTTAGGAGGATTGTATCCATTTACTGCTATTCTTATTTAGGAAAGGAAGAGTATATAATAAATAAGACTTCCTTTTTTTTTTAAAAAAAAATCATTTTTCATCCCAAAGGTTCATCTCCTCTTGGAAAAGAGGCTTTCAAATCTTCTTCATGGGCTTGGTCTTCCCAAGTTATGGAGTCTATTCCCTACAGGCATAGGAGCCTAACTCTGGGATTTAGTTTCTGTGGCTACCTGGCCACTGCCACCACTTGGAATGCCTGAGGGCAGCTGAGAAATGCACCTAGCCTTTGACAGTAGCAAAAGTTTTCTTCTAGGTGCTGCTGCTGCTGCTGGTAGTGCTGGTACTGTTGGTGGTGATTATCTTGCTAAGCATCATGTGCTTTCAAGAGACTGAAAGCACAAGGATGGAACATATGTACTGGATGAAATGGACCATTTCTTCCTATTCAAACCCTTTGATATACCCTAGTAGGACTCCCACCTTTTTGTTCCACAGGCTTAGAGAGTTCCTGTAACTGGATCATTGCATAACAGGCAAAAGTTCCATAGGTGGAGCTTCTCACGTCACCATACCTTCAGATTAGTGTACCTGTTTCAGATGCATGTGTGTGCACACATATTTTCCGTATGATTTTCCCAGATGCCCTGGTCATGTGCAAAAATTTGTCTTTCCTTTTTACAGTCCTTGAGAATGCAGTTGAGAAGCCTCAATGCAGTGTTCTCTGACCTTTCCTACCATTTGATAAATTGCAGAGTGCTAGATCCCAAATCTGCCTCTCCCATGGAAGGATTCCAGTCTAGTGGAAGAATCCCACTTGCAGAATGGAGGAGATGGTGATTTCTGTTGATTCAACCCCTCCCCCCACCCTGCAATAGTCAGTTCCCCATGGCTGCTCTAGATGGTTGGAGGACTATCTAGAATGGGGGCGGGGGGCAGTGTTGCTGTTGTGTGTGTGTAAAAATTGTTCAAGACAGTCATCACCCTTTCTACTGGCAAAAACTTTCCCAGCAAGATGCTCGGGGCATACTCTTGCCAGTGGGGAAGAAGCTGACATAACCCAAATACTAGAAGTTACAGTGCAGAATATATATAACGCCTAGATAGTCCTTAAAGGTATAGATTGTCCTGCCAGTTCTTTTGGTTTGTCTTTTCTGTTCCTATTGCATGTGGTTGTCACTCATCTGGCCTTGCATAATAAATAAAAAGAAGACTCCTTCCTTCCTTCCTTCCTTCCTTCCTTCCTTCCTTGCTTCCTTCCTTCCTTCCTTCCCTCCCTCTCTCCCTGTTATTCATAGTAAAGATTTGCAGCATCTTCTTTATTTGTATCCAGGAGAAAGTTCTCCTAACTATAATGCTTTGCAAAATATTTGACCCTCTAAAATGCTTTACCATATTTTAGAACTAGAGGCAAATAACTGCTGAAACAATTTATCCTGTCACCATATAGTGAAACATATCTTAATGCCTTCCATTCATCATCAAAGAAAATAGAAAACTGCATGAAAAGTGCTGAGTAAAATATTTGTCTTGCTATTTCTCTTCAATTGACATGCTGCAAAGTGCATTGTGGAGGCTCAAGTGTACAACAGTGCTGATCTAATGCCATTATAAATGGATTGTTACTGGCATAAGGTAAAAAAAAAAAAAGCTTTTCCTAGGTAGGGCTAGCCTTCGTTGTCAGTTTCCTTCAGGAATATCTGGAGAGGATCTGATAAGACTATGTGGCTTTCCTTAGGTCAGAGGGCACTGTCTTCTCCCTCACTTTAGCTGCCAACAGCAAAGCGAGACATATGTTATCACTGGCTGACAGGAAACTATGTGCTGGCTTGTATTCAACAGAACACAAATACAGGAAGAGTATCGGGTTGGTTAAAATCTAAGGACAATTTGCTGAAATATATTTGGCTAATTCAGTCTTGTGAGTCTTGACAGCTAGGGCACCAGCCCTAATTTTGTTGTTGGTACATGAGGAAATAGTTGGTCTGCTCAGATATTCTCAGTGAATTTGGATAATGAAGGCAAGGAGAAACACAGCTGCACTGCTACAGGTCCTGCCCAAAAGATTCCCATGACTGTCTACAGGAGAAGTGGAGAAGTGTCAGTGCTTTGATCCAAATCTGGCCCTCTTATGGTCCCAGTCCACCTCTGGGCCTCTTCAAATGGTCACCCTTCATTGTCCACACTTGGTGGCTTTCCAGCTTTTTTATGGAATTTTCCCTACTTTAAATGATTGAAATGTCTCTTCTAAGGCTTAGGTCCTGGTGGAGAGAGTCAGCATGGTGTTGTTACCACAAAAGGTGGATGATTCAGAGGTCCACCTGTGATGCCAGTGCCTCTGTCAAACAGTGAGGAATAGGGAGGCCTGTGAGAAGGGGGTAACCCAACATAATCTTTTACCCCTGTGTATACTGGTACTAATGCAGGGGCACCAGTTGGAGATGCAAAGAATGCTTGTTTTATTGGGGGAATTAATAGTCACACAAGCAGTCTCACAACCACACAAGGCTAACTGAAGAAAAGGAGGGAAAGATTGGACAGTGAGAAGTTAGGGTGAAGTGGGTGATAATTACCTATTCTGCAGAGAAGAGACAAAGCAATGTGAGCTCAGGGTCTGAGGGTAGCACAAGAACAGGAATTGGAGCAGAAGAGTGATGGCCTGGGTCCAGTGTACTCCACATTGTCTGGCTCAGAGCCAGGGTTAAAATATCCTGTTTCTGCCCTGAGGGAGAAAGTGCAAATGGCTCTCTGGCAGAGTGAACGATGGGGTCCGGAATGAGCTAATGGCTTTAGCATTAGGTGACAAAGGATTGATGGGAATCATGGTAGCTCCTTAATGGCTGAGCAGGTGAGAAGACAAAGGAATTCTGAGAGTTAGTGGCCAACATCATCTGAAGAACCGCATGACTTTCACCCCTATTTTAAGTGTTTACAATTACACTGGGATTATTTTAAAATGTGGTGATGAAATTGTGAGTGTGATTGTTCTATAACACGTAAAAATGATGATGATGATGATGATGATGATTGATGATTAAAGAAAAACCCTGTCTTTTATGGTGCTTCCAGACAGAGGTTTTCAGAGTTATTTTTGGGGCTACCATTCCCAGAACCCCTCTCAATCAGTTTGTGATTCTTGCTCCCCCCCCATTATATGGAATGTTCTTCAACAGATTTGGAGACAGATTACTTCCTCAGGGCACAGTTAGTCCTCTTAGCTCAAAGCATTGATTCAAAGATTTTTGGTCTGTTTTATGACAACCCATAGGAGTCTTTTTGTATTCCTCTGTTCACTCAGCTGTACCCTAAGATAGTGGGTTTTGTCGCTGTTCTTTGCCGCATTTTGCTTCTGTGATCCCATCAGTTATTCTTTTTCTCGGTGGGTGCAGTGAATGTTAACAGGAACCAGGCTGCTCACAGTCTCTGTTAGAGGAAGAAAGTTTGTGTTCATGTCTCTGACAAGAGTAAATATGGAGATATTCCAGTTGGAAAAGATTGTGATACATTAGCAATACTCTGATTTCTTGTTCTTGTTGTTGTGTTTCTTCACATAATTTCTGACTTATGATGACCCTAAGGCAAAACTATTGTGAAGTTTTCTTGGCAAAGTTTGTGCAGAGGGTTTTTGCTGTCCTCTGAGGCTGAGAGAGGGTGTCTTGCTCTGTTCAGAAAAGACCATATTCAATATCTTCAAAAGCTCAGAAAAATCAAATTTAAAAAAAAAAAAAAGGGAGAAGATGCTTTCTGAAATCACTCTCTGAACATTAGGACTTTCTTTTCTGCCAGAGCGGTCTCTTACAGTGCTTCCAGACAGAGGTTCTAAGAGTAAATTTTTTGGGCTACCATTCCCAGAATGCCGTAGCCAGCATAGTCAGTGATTCTAGCTCAGGAATCTAATAGCTCTAGGGGACAGAAGTAACTTTGCTGAACCTTTTTTTCCAGACAGAGCTGCAGCCATTATCCATTGAGACAATGCTATGAACACAATCTGAAGACAGCATTATCTAAATCTCTTGTAAAATTTTGTGAATTAGGGGGTGTTATTGAAAATCTTGAAGCACCCTTATAATCCATATCAAGTGTCCATGCCTCAGCCGTAAAACGTGTGAAGTTGTGATAAACAGTTCTTAGCATATGCAGAGTATCTTGCCATGACCACTGAACTAAAAACAAAACAAAACAAATGGTATGTCTCTACAGTTAGGAGACTGGACCATTTCCGCGCTATCCTCTTATAGCACGATGATTCCCCTTTCAACATCCTATGGAACCTGGGGTTTGCAGTTTAGGGAGGGGCCGGCCAGCCCCTCCCTAAACTGCAAACCCTAGGATTCCATAGGATGTTGAAAGGGAAATCATCGTGCTATAAGAGGGTAGTGCGGAAATAGTGTGGGATTCCTTAATGCGGGGTGGGGGGAAAACCTGTACCTTTTCAGGTGAGACTGAACTGCAACTAAATAATCCATTACCAACCATTTTGTGAGTTGCAGTCTAAAACATTTGCCTTACATGCTGGAAAGGATGCCATTTCAGTAGCAGTTTTAAGTGTATATTCCTCTTGCTTTCAGTAATTACATTGTAAGCTACCTACTATGCATATAACAAGGTCTGGAATTCTGTTCCTAAAGACTCAATGTAAGTTACACATTCTGGACATCACAATCCATATTCTTATACTGAAATAAATTGCATTGATTAGGCAAAATTGTACTTGTTTTATGTATATATTAGATATTTGCTCCATTTCATATGTTTCTACTTGTTACATGTTTGTACTTCTTTTATGTATATGTTGTATGTTTGTTAAAGTGAATGTTGTGTTAATGTGTTAATGTGTTAATATTCTTGTAAATCACTTTGATCTAAATGCATATATGGAGATGTTTCAGAAAGTAATGACCGCCCCCCCCCCCAAAACAAAAGAGATAGATAGATAATCAGTCAGTCTCAGGACACAATGTATGTGAACAATTACTGTTGCTTGGCAGATGTGATCTAGTGAGCTGTGCTGAATTGCAGCCCCAGAAGAGTCATGCTCCCCTTGTCAAGCTAGTGGATTCCCTGACTCACAGGCAGTCCAAAGACTCCGTCGAGCCAGGATCAGGACTGGCAATGTGTCTGCTCAGGAACAGAATGGACCACAGGTCCCAAGGCTCTATGAGAATTGTGTACTTTGGTGGAGCTGGGGGGTAAGAATTGCGCCTCCCCATGTGGAACTACATTCTCTCCAGCCAGACCTCTTGTTAAGTATGCAATTCTGCCTTTATTGCTTTTGCCTTTAGAAGACAAGAAGCCCTTTGCGTGTGATAGTTTGAATCTTTGCCTATTTGCTTTAAAGACTTGCTGCATTTGCTTTAAAGTCTTCCTTCATTCTGTTTAAAGGGACACACTGCGTTTTGAATTGACATCAGAACCACATACAATTTAACCTTAAGTACTCAGTTCTTCCTTTCTTTGTTTTTCTGCTTTGGTCATTATAAGTTTAGATGTGGATGTGAATTTTGAACTTTTTTTTAAATTTTTATTTTTTAAAATATTTTTATTAAAATTTCTAAAAGAAAGTATAAAATGGGAACATTTCTTCTAAATGTTTTCCCCCCAACTCCCATAACAAGTTTTCTTCTCCGGTTTTGCCCAGCTGAATCAAACAAAAAATACAATACAATACAATACAATACAAGGAGTCCAATCCACTATACATAGAATCTTTGGCATAACAATCATAATTTATCTTTTAACCATACATTTTTAGCTTTTCTTATCAAATTATATCATTATAATCATTAGCTTTATAATTGTAGCCACTCTATTATTTTGCTCCATGTTCTATCAAATTGTTGAATGGGTTTGTTCTTTAATGCATTTGTCAATTTTTCCATCTCCCTCATATCCATAACCTTTAATTTCCATTCATTTAAATTTATTTTAATATCTTGTTTCCAATGTTGAGCATAGGTTAATTTAGCTGCTGTAACTAAATATAACATTCTTTTTTTATGCTTTCTCATTTCTACCTTTGGTTTTATTATATTCAATAAATATAATTCAGGTATCATTTCAAAATTCATTTTGAATATTTTTTGAATTTCATCATGTATTTCTTTCCAAAATTTCTTCGCCTTTTTACAGGTCCACCACATATGATAAAATGTTCCCGCTTTTCTCTGCACTTCCAACATTTTGAATTTCCATTCTTTATAATTTTTTGTAATCTCTCTGGCATCGTATACCAGCTATGCAACATTTTATAATAGTTTTCTCTTAAATTTAAATTTAATGTAAATCGTAAATCTGTTTTCCATACCATTCTCCAACTCTCAATATCTATTGAACGTCCTATATTTTGTGACCATCTCACCATCATTTCTTCCTGTTCCATTTCTCTTTGTAATACCAATTTATAAAGTTTGGATATTCTTTTCTTTTGATTTTCTTTCATGAGTACATCCAGTTTGTTTTCCTTCTTCTCAAATCCAAATAATTTTAGGTCCATTTTAGGTCCACTTTCTGTCATTTGTTTCCATGGAAACCAATTCATTTCATGTCCAGCCTCCTTCATTTCTTCCAGCGTTTTCATTCTTGGTTTATTTCTGTCCCAAATGAGTATGTCCTGGTATGTCAGCATTTTCCCTTCTTTTGTTGGGGAAATTTTAAAGGCTTCTTGTGGTGATGTCCAAGTCGGGAGGCTGGAATAAAATCTTGAGTATAATTGTTGCCATACTTTTAATAGAGTCTTCTGGATGCAACGGTTATTAGATTCTTTGTTAACTGCTGATTTATTATAACACAAGTAACCATGCCATCCAAATCTATTCTCATGTTCTTCTAAATCTTCTGATTTTGGTAATGATTTCCAATTTTGAATCCATTCTAAGTAACATGCTTGATAATATATTTTCAAGGATGGTAAATCCAATCCTCCTCTTTCTTTAGTGTCCTGTAATGTTTTAGATCTTATTCTTGGCCATTTACCTAGCCATATATATTTTGATATTTACTTTTCCCAGTCTTTAAATATTTTTCTAGTTCTGATTATTGGTAAATTTTGAAATAGGAACATCATTTTCAGTAATAATGTCATTTTAAAAGCATTTATCCTTCCCAAGAAAGATAGATTCAATTTGTTCCATTTCTCCATTCTTTTTTCAGTTCTTACCAGACCATTCTTTTTTTTCTTTTTTTTAATTTTTAGAGGACTAACAGCTTACTTTGATTTTGGAGTGTCTTTATTTGCTTTGCAAATGACTTTGTTTCCTCCTATGACTTAAATATTGACCGAGATTTTCTTTTTTATTATTGTAACAATACAATCATCCTGGATAATATGAAGTTGGAACTTTCCCAGGTGGATTTCTATAGAGTGATGTTCTAATTTTTTTTTAAGGTTTACTGCTTTTGTTATTCAGATCAACAAAACATTTGTAATACTAGCTTACTCAATCAAATCTAAGCCAATCAGAGAAAATACCATAAAAGATATGCAGTGGCACACTACTGCATGATCGCTTTAACAAAACAGAATTATCATCCTTCCTCCTTCATTAATGTTTATGTACAAGGACGAGAGACATAGATTATGAATGATTTCCTTGATAAAACATCTTTTAGGATTATTTATACAGAGCTCTGTTTTGGGGAAGAATAAAAACAGAGAGAAGTAAAGGACGAAGTACAGTAGAGTCCTGGTTATCCGACCTAAACTGGCGGGCGCAGGGTCGGATAACTGAAATGTCGGATGACACGGAGTCCCGTGGTGGCCACCATTTTGGGGGCGTGTCGGGGGCGTGTAGGCTGATGAAAATGGTTTATGATTTCTAGGTTACTAGTGTATATACCTTGTGTTGTCCGGGATTTTATTTTCTTGTAAGTAATAGTTGTTAGAAAGGTTTGGGATCCTGTGTATCTTATTCCCCAAACTGTCTTTTCCGGTACCTGTAACTTTCCCCCATATTCCCCAATCCAAACCACTTTCTGAGTTATTAACATACATAGGCTGGGTTCCTGGGGAATACACTTCCCCCCTCCTTGCTACTAGGCCTCGTCTCCATAGCAACCAGCCTAGTCAAGACAGTCACAGTTGACTGAGACCCAAGAGCTCTCTGGCTGAGAATTCTAAAGGCCCCTCCCTAAACTGCAAACCCCAGGATTCCATAGAATCTTCACAGGCAGCCGATCGTATGAGTTCTTCACCTGACACAGACAAACAGACTGAGTTTATTAGATGTAAATGGTTAATGATTACCTATATATGATTCTGGTTTTTTTGAGCAGAGAAAAGACAGAATGAAGAAAAAAGAAGAAAGTGTCCAATGATGAAAATGATTTATGAGCTATGATTTATAAAAATTATTTATGATTATAAGTTATTAAAAGCAAAAGTTATGAAGGGATTGAGGATACTTGATGATGAAAGATAGCTTTTTCTTTTATTCTTCAATTACTCCTTAATTTTTTCTTTAATATCTTTTATTCTTTATTCTTTAGAATAGAATAAGTTACTAATTATCAATTGTTAAGTAAGAATTAAGTTTTAAAATATGATCCTTAATAGTTAAGTTAGTTATTACTAATAATGTACTCAACTTTATTAATGATTATCAGATATTGTAAGTTTAGATTTATTATCAGAATAATTAACATGCAAATATAGTAGACATGCAGTTTCGGGTCAGCCTAGATGACTTCTGGGTGTGAGGGAAAAGCAGTTAATTTCCTCTGGAACTGAAGTCCCTCTGTGTTTAAAGGAGACAAAAGAACTTTGTGTAATGGAATGTTATCAGTTTGGCTTGACGTGCTGGCTCTTGGCAGTGTTACAGAAGATTCTCAACATTTTGTAGACACTCACTGGTGAGAACCTTAGTACTCATCAGTTTCTTTTCCTGAACATGTGATGTATTTGTACTGGAGATGTATAAATTGCTTTGAATGTAAAGAGGCGGGGCCCAGACTTTTGAGAAGGATCTCACTGGCACATTGTGCACAATAAATCTTTTTTTCTAAAACCGTGGGTCTCTATCTCAGTTCTGCAACGCAACAAGTATATACCTTATATTTAGCTTAGGATTAAATGATTAGTTGTTACTGTCAGATTACTATTCACTGTTTGCAGTAGAGATGGGTATCACTTTTTTAGCTACATGTAGTTTGAAGAAGCAGTGGATGAATCTAGAGCCAAAAGGAGGCAGGCAGGACTGCCCTGCACCTTCTCTTAGGCCCTTTCCACACCTTAACTGGTTCTGAAGCCATTGTGTGGGGATCCAGTGAAAGCCTTTCTCGGGAAGCTCCCCTCCGTCACACTGCCCTCTGCATCAGCTGCCTACTGGACAGGAGGAAGCATGATGGCTCCTCCCCTCCCTTCCACAGTGCAGCCCAGCTGTTTCCCAGGCTGTGCTGGGGGAGGAAGCGCAGCCGTTGCACTTTATGACACTCTGCATGACAGTAAGTGTGGGAGGGAGTCAGGAGGACTGCACAATCGCATGTCATTGCTGGGAGAAACCCAACAATGATTTAATCCATGATTGTGATGGGTTGCCGTGGGATCGTCATGGGATTGTGACAATGTCATGCAGAACTGTTGTCGCGATCCCATGGCAATCCTGTGGTCATTGTGGGTCGGGGGTGGTGTGTGAAAATGGCCTCACTCTTTCCCCTCTTTCTATCCACTCATTCCCTCTTTTCCCTCCCTCTTTCTGTCAATCCATTTTCTTTTTGTCTTGCTTGCTGCCACCATATTCTTTCTTTCTACCTTATTCCCCATCTAAAAGTCTGCCAGAGTCAGGATGGAATATTCTTGTGTGAGATCTGAATGTAACAGACTCTCTTCTTTTATTGCTTCATTTCTTGTGGCTTCCTCTCTATTCCATTCCCCTCTCCTACCCTCATTTTCTGTCTTGGACCTACAGAAAATTGCAGAGGGCACTAGAGGCTGAAAAGAGGTCTCTAATCCTTCTGAAGTTGTCCACCTTTCCTTTAGGGATATTCCTTTGGATCAGCAACCACCTGAAGTCATCAGAAAGATGTTTTCATAATAAGGGTGTTTCTGTTTGGAAGACAGAAAGCATGTTGTCTATGTTCACATATGAGTCCTGACTTTTTTTTAACATAAATTTTGCAGTTTATGAAGTATGGGGTAGTGGTTTGAGTGTTGGAGTAGGACTCAGGAAGACCAGGATTTGAATTTGTGCTCTGGGTAGGCCTGCACAAGTCACAGTCTTTCAGCCTCAGACAAAGATAATAATAAACTCCTCTGAAAAAATCTTGTAAAGAAAACTTCATGATAGGTTCACCTTAGGGTCACCGTGAAAGCCACATAACTTGGAGAGCAGGTAGGGGGGTGTGGCAAGGGTGGGCAGAGGGGCAGGGGCGTGGTCATATCACATAGGGGCATGGCCATGGTGCGTGGGGACATGGGCGCATCACAAGGGGCATGGCCATGTCACATGGGAAAGTGGCCATGTTGTGCAGGGCACCCCCCAGAAATTACTGCCCATGGCGGACCACCGTCATCACACACACACCATCTGTAACTCTGTACCATAAGGACGAGACTTGAAGGCACACAACAATATTTACTAGTAAGGGAGTTTAACTGCATATAATTATTTATTTATAGAATTTTACTTCTGACTTGTGTGCTTAGTAGTGACCACAACTGTGCAAACTGCAGCATTTAGCATGCTGCATAATCTAGGTGTAAAGCTACATTTATGTAAGCAATATGGAGGCAGGAGTTCAGTTTGATTACCATACTGGGGGGAATCGCTGCTATTTCTTCTGGAATCATGCAGGTATTTCTTTAGCTCTAATGAGAATGCTGGGGCACACTTCCTTGCTTACCACACCACTGCCAAGTTACTTAAAGCAGCATTAGCTGCTTTGATATCCAATGAGAGTGTTGTGGCAACAAGAGCCACCTTGTGATCCCCCCAGGTGCTTCAAGAACAAACAATCTACAGGATCAGTCCACACGAGTACAGTGAAACACATCCACCACTTGATACATTTAAAAAAAAAAATTGAAGAATATTTCTGCATGCTTTGTATATCGATTATGACCTAAGTTCTCTTTTAATCCTGGCTAGAATAGATCCATTGAATCTATTGGATTTTTCTACACATTGGCAATTTCTGCCTTACACTGTTATAGTGCTATTATTCCACTTTCAACATCCTGTGGAATTCTGGGGTTTGTAGTTTATTGAGGCCAAAGAGCTCTTTGGCTGAGAATTCTACAGGCCCCTCCCTAAACTGCAAACCCCAGGATTCCATAGGATGTTGAAAGTGGAATCATAGCACTATAACAGGGTAGTGCAGGAATTGCCATTGACTCACATTCAACAGTTGATTGAATGAGTGTACTCTAGTTGGGACTTATGAACAGCATTCCAGATGATGTTAACAATTTTACCTGCTCGTACACACACAAAGTTTTATATAATTTCTTTTAAAAATAGATTCAATAAGCACAGTTTCTATGGCAACTAATAATTCTTTGCAATACATTAAACAACAGTGTGAAGTGTGTGAGACTGTTATAAACAAGGCTGAAACATCTCCATCAGTCCCAGAACAGCACTCTGCTCTGGAAGCCCTTTAGATATGAAAAGTCATGTGGTCTGTGTGTTCCTGAAGCAGCAGTTGGTGGCTTCCATGTCAAGGGGGAAGTGAATCTGTCCTGGATGTGAGTTCAGAGTTTAGAGGAGTGGTCCAGGATACCAGACCCTGTCCTCAAAATGGGTTCAGCACCCTGGACATCTTTAAAGTTTGGACTCAGACCCATTTGTGACATTCAGCCAACACTCTGTGTGAGTGTTTTACAGTGTGTTGTTGTTGTTGTTGTTGTGTTCCTTCAAGCCATTTGCAACTTATGATGACCCTATCACAAGGCTTTTGGGGCTAAGAATGTGTGATGCGCCCAAGATCATCTAGTTGGTTTCCATGGCTGAGTGGGGAATCAAACCCTAGTCTCCAGGATTGTAGTCCAATATTCAAACCACTACACCAGGACCTTCCAAATGGTGTGTTGTGACATGTTAGTGTGTCACTTGAAATGTGTAGATGTGTCATCTCCCCGGGCTGAGAAAGACCCCTCCACCTGAGTCTCTCCTGCTGCCACTGCAGCAGCAGGCCAGGATCAGGTAGAGGCGCCTATTTTCCCACTGCTGCCACCATTGCCAGGGTCTTTCCATGGCGAGGGCAACGGCAAGTGAGCTAGGATGGGGTGGGGGGGCCTGCCTTTCCTTCTGTTTTATCTCTGCTTTGCTAGTAAAACTGAATTACTGTGTTGTGAAATGATGCATGTCCAAAATGAAAAGTTTGGAAAGCTCTGCACTACACACTGGCTTTCTTTAGAAAACGATAAATCTAATGTCTTTCTTAGGTTTGCACTGATAGGAAAACAGAAGGATCTAGCCTCTCAGTTTAGCTGATTCCACAAAGGAATAAGTTTATTGCTTCATCAATACTGAAATATTACTCCGATTGATCCAAGAACCCTCTGTAGATGAGATAATGTCACTGAGATGAGCCTAATGGCACTTCATATCATTCTAGTTCTCTGTGCATCAGCAAAGGAAGAAAATGTATGTGGACTTTTACAGGGTTTATGTGTCTATTTTTCTATTAAGTCCCAACCACTCATTATAGAGTGACTAACAAACAGAATGAATAGATGACGACTGATAAAAATTGTTCCCTTAGTTTCTGGAAATGGACATAAATAGCTGTTCATTTCTACCAATGTGATCTCACTGAGTTGATTTACTCTGGATACTTCTCAAAGATCAAAAGTGCAGCTGCATCAGCAAAAAATGTCTTTCTTGGGCAGCATTTATGAATTACCCATGGTTTGTCAAACTGTTCCACAAAACTAATTTTATACTAATGAATATTAAATAATTTTAATTTTTGTTTTGTTCTGTTCTTATATAGGAATTCATCTTAGGCCATTTCTGCATAACATTGCTGTCCTATGATGGGGAGATGCTGTTGCTGGTCTATGAGTCATACTTTTGCATGACGTTGTTGCAGTCTCACACATCCCCACCCATTGCAATTGCGGGATATTCCGTTACTGGAAAAAATCCATTAATGGCCCCTGATTGTGCAATGCTCCCATCACTGGCAGCCATATGGAAATAGCAGAAGCATGATCTGCTTGCTTCCTTCCTCAGTGCAGCACGGAAAGTGGCCGGCTGCAATGTGGAGGGAAGGAGCATGTCCCGCTTCCACAGGCAGATGGCTGAGCATGGAAAGGACTGTTTGGGTCACGCTCCCATATCGGCAGTGGCACTGCCAGGATCATGACAGAATGGCAAAGGAAAACAGTAAGGTGCAGAAAAGGCCTTAGTCATTAATTGTACCTCATGTTTGTGTTCATTTGTTTTTAATACCCACAAATACATTTATATTCAGATAATTTAGGGATCATTTTTGCTAACTTCTTTTCTCATCCACAAGTCCATTCCTTGTCAGAAGTGTGCAGAGTTTTTGTTTCATTTTGTTTTTTTAAAAAAGAGGTTTATTTTTGTGTGTCTTTTCCAAATCGATGCAGTAATAAATGCTGGATTTTAGAAATGCACACAGTGATTTTTGTGCATTTTTCCAATGTGTGCTTGTTGTTGAACACGTTTGTGGAACTCAATGCAAGCCCTGAAAGGTATGGATTTCTGACCACAAACTGCATTCTTTCGGTCTCTGAGATACAGGTCACGTTACTCAAGTTTAAAGAACTCATGATAGAAATTTCACATGCATCTCTGAAACAGATGTACACCAAAAGAACAATACTCCTGCACAGCTGCAAACTTCCTGAGGAAGTGTAGCAGAGATGCCATTGATTATATTTAGTCCCACTTCTTTCCAGCTCTGTCATTAGCCTTCCCAAGGGTCTATCATCTGTCAGAGAAGACACTTATTGCTACTGCAGTCTGGATACCAGGACACATGGTGATAAAAATAACTTCCAGTTCAGGCAACATCCCTGGAAGATGCAGATGAGTGGGACGGGTGAGAGAGTAACTTTGATTCCTCCCCTAATAAGTCCTCACTGAGGCTATTCTATGTGCTGCCATTATGGCAGAGACTGGGTTGCTTTTACTTTGGCAGTAGCACTTGGTCTTGGCCAACAGACCAAGAAGCTTATTGACTCTGGCAGTAGCCTAAATACTCTGGAGGCACCAGATCCTGTCTGATCTTAGAAGCTAAGCTGGGTCAGGCCTGCTTGGTACTTGGATAGAAGACTATTGTCAAGTACCAGGTGCTGTAGGCTATATTTCAGAGGAAGGTAATAGCAAACTACCTGTGAGTAGTCCTTACCTCAGAAAACCCTATGAAATCCAGAGGGTTGCCATAAGCCCAGAGACTTTATCCATCCTCTTCCGTTAAAGGGATAAGCGATTGGCATTTGGGTACGTGGCTGGCAATTGTGAACTGAAAAGGAAAATGTGAGCATCTTTACTTGTAGATCATCTGTCACAAGAGGGAGTCAGAGATCTTTGTAATACATAGATGTGAAAAGGTTCTACTGTAAAGGAGCTACAGCTCTTTCTCACTCTTAGTGTATTGCAGTTCTGACAAATCTGGATATGCCCCATAGTGTAGTCTTTGTTATTTTTAAATGTTTAAATATATATAAGTTGCCTTTTGTAGGAAGAACAAGGAACTTAGAAGTGCTATTTAAAAATAATAATAAAATGTGAACTTTAAGATAACGCTGCTGAGTTTGTCCTGTTTAGAGGATGCCGTTATATTCCACATTGCTTCAACAACTGCCTGCCTGTTACAGTTGGAGTTTTTAAAACAGATCTTTTAAATATACACATCTGGGTTTTTAATATTTTATGTCTAATTTTTTTTTAGTGTGGTATTTTTAAGTTGTTTTAATTGGTGTTTTAACAGTATAATTAATGAAATTTATATTTTAATATGTATAATTTATCATGCTTTTATTATGTTTGCAATGGAACCTTTTTAATTATGTTGGAAGCCACCTTGCATCCCAGCCTTGGGAGAAAGCTAGGATATAAACCCATCAAATAAATAAACAAACAAAGAAATTTAATTGAAACCGTTTGGCTAAAATCACTGGTGCCTTTTTCCTGCTCCAGTGTATATCATTGTAAGTAATTTCAAAAAATATGAATGAGATTCAGGACTGATGGAAAGAAGTACTTTTTTACAAAATACATATTAAAACTATGAAATTTACTGTCACAGGATATGCTGATAGCTGCCAGCATGGCTGGCTTTAAAATGGGACTCAGCGCTTTATCACACACACAGGTAAATCACAACTGCAGCAGGATAGCAGCATCTTTCGCTGTGACTTATCACATGACATTGATTTTCTTCTGTTCTCCTGATAGGGGACTGTTTGAAAAATGTTTCATTTCATCATCATCATCATCATCATCATCATCATCATCACCATCACAACAATAATAATGCAGGTTGTTAATGACCTCCTTTGTAAAAGAAATGCTTTCCAAATGGTCTCCAACTAGGATAATAAACAGCAACAAGGTAATATGATATCACACTAAAAATCCCAGCCAAATCCGCTACTCTCCTGCTGTAATTACAAGTAATTTGCCTCATGTGATAAGGCCCACAGTTAAAATTATTAATTGAAAAAGTTATTATAATATACCTTTCAGCTGTCCCATTTGACAAGGATGGTCCTGATGAATCTTCTGTCACTCCACTATTTTAGCCACTTTTAAAATGTTCCAGTTTTATTCTCCATGTCCCGCTCCCTCTTTGGCATCAACTAATTTCAGTTTTACAAACTGAGGCCATTTCCACACTACACTGTTATAATGCTATTATTATTCCACTTTCAACATCCTGTGGAGTTCTGGGGTTGTAGCTTGCTGAGGCCAAAGAGGTCTCTGGCTGAGAATTCTAAAAGCCCCTCCCTAAACTGCAAACCCTGGGATTTCATAGGATGTTGAAAGTGGAATAATAGCGCTACAACAGCCCAGTGCGGAAATGGCCAGTGTAGTATGGAAATGGCCTGAGTTCATGGTGCAAAAGTAGTTTGCACTCGGTTCATTGCCGGGGGGAGTAAGGAGGGGTGGATTCTTGAATTTCCCAGTAGGTTGGAGGGTATGTTACAGGCTGCTAGTTATTAAATACATGTCTTGCTTGTGCGGGACCACTATGCCTAGATGACCACTATGCAAACAGAAAATGTTTGACTAAATAGGGGTTCATGCGATCCTGTTCATGAAATAAAAAGAATTCTGGTCCCGGGCAGTCTTAGAGGAGAAGCAGCCTCATGTTGTGTTTTTTGGCTTCCTAAGTTGCAGCTGATTACATCTGAATGACTCTGGAATGCTGTAAAGGTGACTGAGATGGTCTAGATGAAGTGAAATTTTTTGAGCATTTGGTTGCAAGTACTCTATATAAACACATGGTATAGTGGTTTGACCTTTAGACTACAACCCTGAAGACTAGGGTTGGATTTCCTGCATTGCCACGGAAACCTACTGGGTAATCTTGGGCACGTCACACACTCTCAGCCCCCAGAAAGCCCCCTGTGATAGGTTTGCTTAGGATTGTCATTAGTCAGAAATGACTTGAAGGCATGCAATAACAATGACAAAAAACTATAAATATTCAGAATCAGGCCATGATCAAGTGGTCTCATTCTGCAGACATTACCAATTTGGTCAACAGAATCACAAGGAGGAGGAGGAGGATTCTCCTTTTCTTTTTGCAGCCTGATCCCCAACTGTCCCTATTTTGTAGTGGTACAGAGGGCTGCACCAGAGAGAGTGTATGTGAAAAAAATTTGGTTTGTTAGCAGTTGGCCACTCCCTTGATGCTGGATGTAGACCTTGGCATTATTTCTTTACATTATAAAAGTGAGAAAACTATAGCTACGAAAAGCTACAGCCCCCCCCTTTTTTAGCACATTACTTTACATTGCTTCACTTTTGTGAGACCAGTTTCCTTTGGAGGAGAACAGAGTGGAAGCTCTTTGTGGGCTCTATTGGACAGCCATCTGTAGGGAATGCTTTAGTTTTGGATGTCTGCATGGCAGGGGGTTGGACTAAAGGGCCCTTTGGAATTCCTTCCAACTGTATGATTTGTGATGTTTTTCAGAGGAGAGGGGGGAAATCTATAGATTGATAAGGAACTGCAGGCAAGCGCTAGCAACGAACAAAAAGCAGGAGTAGTCTGGTAGTCTGAAGTACGATTCACAACACCTGTTCCCTTCCTTCCTCTAGATTCTAAGTAACAAGCTCTCTGCATGCCAGCCCAGAATGCTTCCACAGGCTTCAGTTACTGGACGATAAACACAGCCAGAATCAAACTTAAATGTGCCAACAGCCATGCCATCTGCAGCCCTGTCTCAGGTTATTTCAGGAAGGCCTTTGCATTCTCTGAGCTCAAAACAGGTTTCAAGAGGTGCTTTGCTTCATCAGAGGTTTCCTCTCCATAAGAAAAGAATCCATTTATTTTAATTGCAGACTTGCTTCCAAGCACAGGCACTGGTAGGCCATTTGACACCCTTTAATTATCTTTATTGGTTTAACGGTCTTTTCTGAGGATGAAGTGGTGGTTAGACAACAATGCATATTTAATTCAGTTACAAAGCATACAACTCACACTACTCTTATCTCCCCCCCTCCACTTCCATGCCCTTCAACATTTGACAGTTGGCAACTGGGACATATGTGGCCAAATAACATCAAAGTGTGGTCAAGATGGTGAAAATTATTCATAAGGAAGAGTACAGAAGCCAGGAGAGATTGCAACAGTTTAGTTTTGACTGTGCCAGCTGGGAAGGAAAAGGCTTCACTGTCACGACCCAGGAGTCAGCTTCTGCAGGTGAGCAACAACCTCAAAGGAAAACAAGCAAACACAAGTGCACTGTGAGCTAGTCAGACCATGAGAGCAGCAGGCTGAGATGAGAGCCAGCTGGCACCAGCCTTTTTAAAGAGGGCAGAGGGTGATGGTCCAACACCAGAAACAACTTGCGTTTTCCCAGTCCTTGCCTGTGTGTGCTATGTATTCCCTGCTTTTCTGTCTGAATGGATTCTCTGACACAGACTGTCTGACCTTGCTAGTCACTGGATTCCTGAACTCCTGGACCACCATTTTGACTCTGCTTCTGCTCAACCCTAAACAGCCAAGCTCCACTAAACTGTCTCAGTTTGTCTGCTATAACAGCTTTCTGCTAACGGTGCAACATTCACCCCTCCTCTCTCCTCTGCTGAATTAATTAACTGCAAACTAGTGTTGGACTTTGTATTCATTCCCAGCAATTGATGTAAGCTGAGGACAAAGGGAGAGAAAGTGGGAAGAGGAGAAGGAAACTGGGTCATTTTAAAAGCAGCTGAAAAAGTGAGACTACAGAGGATTAATCAGGAATGCCTTTGTCAAATTTGGATAGTTGAAGGTTATGCACTTTCTATACTGATGCTATGTTAGAGTGAAGCAATCAAACACAAAGCTGTGTGTCAACTCTGGCATGTAAACTGTAGCACCATCATGACAAAAGGAATAAAATGGAGTTGATGTCTGCTGTTCTGATGTTAAACATGTTCATTCTCAAATAAGCATAATATTATGTAGAAAAGGAAGACAAATTTTAAAACAGAAATAATAACATGAGCATCTGTAACTTTGGATATATCTCTTGGCTATCTCCTCACTATGACATGCTTTCAACTGTGAGAAGAAGAAGAAAAAGGAAGCAAGAGGTTCAACATCAGGCCAAATTAAGGTGACCTCTTACACATTGCTCACTTCAAAAGGAAACAAAAAGGAGAAGGCAACACTGCCCACCAAAAAAGAAGAGAAGGAAAAGAAAAAGAAGGACAAGAGAGGACCCAGATTTAGATAAAACTGCACATACTAATCTATATGTCCAGGTGCAACATTGTAGGGGTTTTAGTAATGTACACAGAATGAAAATATTGATGAGGAGGATTGTGACTTTAGTCTGCTGTCTAGGTGCTCCCTGTGGGTAAGTGAAGTCAGTATTCTGGTCTCTGTTCTGATGGTTATTTCTCTTTAACTCACAGTGGTGTTGCATTGCCCTTCAGACAGACAACACATTCAAAAAGAGGTCTGGGTCCCCTGTCAGGTCTTCAAATAGAGGACTCTCTTTTGTAAAAGAAAACACACAGCCACATTGACCTCAGTGGGCCACTACAACATGTCCACACCAGCCTAGATGATGATGCCAGGTCTGTTTGTTTCTGCCCCCCTCAGCTACTGCTCTCATGGTTATCGTTGCCCCCCCCCCCCGGCTCTGAGACACTAACCTTGTGCCCAAAGTTGAACCACTGCTTCTAAGACCATTTCTGCCCCACACTGTTATAGTGCTCTTATTTCACTTGCAACATCCTATGGAATCCTGAAGTTTGCAGTTTAGGGGGAGCATTTCAAATTCTCAACCAGAGAGCTCTTTGGCCTCAGTAAACTACAAATTCCAGAATTCCACAGAAGGTTGAAAGTAGAATAATAGTACTATAACAATATAGGGTAGAAATGGCCTAGATCAGTGACTCAGCATGGGTTTCCAAACTAAATTCAGGACTGAATCATTTAACCAGTGAGGTTCAAGTCTGCTTTGTGGATTATTGCTGGATTTCTTTGCAGAAATATTCCCCAGGCTGATCCTTTTTAAAGGTCAGATCCAAGAAAGTGAGTAGACTGCAAGAGAAGAAAGTAGCTGATTATCAGGACAAAGGACAGTCTATTTCCAGTAGATAGTACTCAAAATTATGCAAGAGTAGCAGGACAGTCCCACTTCTGCACGTGGTGGCTTATTTACTGTTGGAGGGAAGGCTTTTATCCCCTGCCTAAACTGTGTACCATGTCACATCCTGCCAGGGCTTGGACAAAAAAAAAAAAAAATTGGGACTGATATTACCAGAATCTTTCAGCAATTCTAGTCCCTGCAAACTAACTTTTTCAAGTTCTTCCCCCACCATTATTTTTTTTTAAAAAATATTACATAGCTATGAACAATTTTACAATTCATTAAAAGCATCACAAATTTCAACCACAGTCTGGTGAATTAAGAATAAGTCAGTGCATAAGCACATTTTGAGAGCATTTTCAGATGCAGGTGTACAATTAATTCCTTGAGCTAAAAATCTGCTAGTCCATTTTTTTTTTTACTAGACAGTTCATAAAAGTTGGATTCAAACCCTTAATTAATGATATTTCTCCACCAGGTAGATTGATTCTTTGGAGGTATATATTGCATTCCAGCTGGGTTAATAAATGACATGCATGGAAACCAAAAAACCTCAAAATCATGTGCCTCTCTTTCTCTTTTGTTGTGTTTCATCCTCTAAACAGGTCATGGCCAAACTCAATTCAGGCATGACTAGGGTTGCAAAGTGGAAACCACATGTCTGCTGTACCTTTAATAGTTGTGTGGAAGAGGGAGATTCAGTAAGTGGAGCTTGCATAACAAGCAACACCTGTTGAAACCCATACTTCTACATAAATATGTAGAAGCCCTGTCTTGTTCTTTTTAGCTGGCTGCCTCGGTCATGACTTTATTGGCAAATCCTGATCTTGTTTTTATCGTTTAGCTCTTTCTGCTCTGGCCACTGTCAACCAAGACTGCAGAAAGTCATTCTATAGTAAATGCTTATAATACTCTGAAAAGGGACAGCACTAACAAATTCTAGAGCTGTCGAAGTGAAAACTAAAGAAGGCTCTAGCATCTTGCATAGAACAAGGAATTTTAGTAGAAGTTGCTTGACATGCAACCAGATAATAAGCAACACCTGCTGAGATCTGTTCTTCTACACATCTATCCATCAGCGCTTTATTTATATCCTGACTTTCCCTCAGACTAAAACTGGTTTGCAACCATTAAAAGGTACAGGAGCCATCTCCAGTTTTCACTCTGGCAATGATACTAGCTGCTCTCTCCTTGACTTAATTGCCTGGTTTGTCATTTGAGATAAGACATTGGCTCTTTCTGTGTGATGACTGTGTCCCAGGATGGGGACTGTGAGAGGAGTGGGACCACAACAACACTCCAGCATGACTGCATCGTGGTGCCACCCTTTTCCTGTCACCAGCCAGTGCAATTTCAGGGTAAATCATTGACAGAGGTTCTGCATCAATGAGTCCCGAGTGCATTATGTTCCTGCACTTACCTGCCATGCAGAAGGGCCAGAAGCATGATGGAAGCACTTCCTGCCCCAGTGCAGCATGGGGAAGAGCCCAGCTGTGCTGTGGAAGGAAGAAGTGTGTCCCTTGTGCTCTCTTCCACAGGGAGCTGGTTGGGTGTGGAGGGGAGTGTTCTCATTGCACTCCCTTCCCAGCCAAAGTGTGGCCGACATTGCAACTGGAAGATACAGAGCAAGATAATGTGCGGAAATGGCCATTAACAATTTGCATCCAGAAAAACCTTCACATTTAGACAGTTAAGCCACGTAATCCCATAGAATACTCTTTTTAGCACAAACATTCTCAAGGGGCAGCAGTTGTCCAAACTATGCAACCTTTCTGAGCTCTGTGTCTCATTATTTTCCCAAATTTTGTTTAAACTTGTGCTCTTAATCCACTTCCTAGTTCTAAGCAGAGTCAACCACTGACCAAATGCCAATTGAAAACCCACTGTTTTTCTCTAGTTGAAACTATCTATTGGATTTAGGCCAATGATAAATACTACCAAGCTAAAACTGGTATGCGCAAGAAGAGAGGTGAAAAATTGTGCACAGAAGCTCTGTGTCTATTTGTGGGGAAATATAAGCCTCCCTGTCCCTTTGGTTCTAGGAAGCATTTATTCATGTCCCTTTGAAGTGCTGTTTCTTAAGCCCTTAACTCTCACACAGGGAACCTTCCAGAGCATGTGGGGGAGGGAAGCGAGGTTGCTCAGCCATTTGTTTGTTATGTTTTCATAATATTTTTATATTTCCCTCAGTTGACTTGCCTGGGAGCTAGAGTTCTCTCACAATGAACTCAGCAATTAAGATGAGTTCAAGTTATATATGCAGATGGCAGCCGCCCAATTTGTATAAATCTTCAGATGGACTCCTTGAAGCTCTCTTCCCACTAAGTGGCCTCAACTTCACTTTAGAATGTGTGTCCAAAAGGGTTTCTCTGATTTGCAAAAGGAACCCCAATTCAGTAGCAGAACACAATTTGTAATAGTCATGTTTTTGGGCTCCAAGAATCCCATAGGCAGTGGCAATGTTGGGTGGGGTGGAGGTGGGGAGTTATAATCCAAAAAAGGCAACTTTCCCAACCTTTGAGGAACACATACATTGTATGCATATGGTCTCTGGATCCCTGGCATCTTGAACTTAAAGGATCCTGGGAACAACTTCTGCCTGATACCCTGGGGAATCACTGTTAGTATTCTGTAAGACTGACAGTGGAATGAACTAGTGGTTTGACTCTGTATAAGGCAGATTCTTATATTCACATAATTCAGAAGCTTGCCCACTCTGACAATGGTGGAAGAGCAGGAGGCCTAGTCTCACCAATATGGTGGGGTGGAGTGTGGCACAGGTCAATGTACAAATTGTGAATGAAGCCTCCTCTGTGCCTTCAGCTGAAGTGAAAGATGCTATCCTCTCACCAACATCGCTAGTCCAGCTTCTGTGTGTGGAATGTGGACACCATCTTGTCCTTTGCTTCATGTTTTCAAATGTCAGAAGCTGTCACTGTACAAGGATACCAGAGAGTATCACACCCAATTGTTGCTGCTGTTGTTGTTGTTGTTGTTGTTGTTGTTGTTGTTGTTGTTGTTGTTGTTGTTGTTGTGTGCCTTCAAGTTATTTCCAACTTATGATGAATCTATTCACAGGGTTTTCACCCAAAGTCACCCAGTGAGTTTACATGGCTGAGCTTGGGAAAGAACCCTTGTCTGCAGGATTGTAGCTTGAACCACTACATTGTGCTGGCTGGCTATATAATGTTCTACTTACACCTAGAGTAGTACATTATATAGCTCCTACAGAAAGAGGTCCATATGAACATACAGCCCCTCTCCATGTCACATGTTAGGTATGTGATAAAGGGGACCAGGACACTGACTTGTCTACAACCCCAAAGATCCTTTGCTCATCAGCAATTGATGCAGGCAGCAAGTGGCCTAAGCAAACCCATTGTAGGAACAGTGGCAACAGTGAGGATGGATTGAAAAGGTGTTAGCCAGGTTTTCACTAAAGTTGATGCACAGCAAAGGGCATGCAGCTTAAGAATAGGAAAACAGAACAAGGGAGGTAACTCTGGAATTCAGCCTTTTGTCTTGATTGTGTTTGTTATATCTCATGAGTTGAACATTAACTGATATGTCCTCAATGGAAAGCAAATGTAGGTATAGCAGAGACATGTTAAAAGTCCACTTTTCTTGGTCGTTTGCCATATTCTAGAAATGATAACCAGTCATATTGTTTTCTGAAGGACAGTGAGATTCACAAATCAAATATGGTGACTTTGAAAAAAGATACCCCAAATTTATGAGTTACAGCACACTTTGTACTTGTCTCTGGGAATGCTGAACAGAGGTCACCCTAAGTTATGTCACCCCCCTGCACTCTTTAGCTTTTCCCACACTCCATTTTTTTCCCACACTAACATTCACTCTATAGTTTTTTCTTATTCACACAAAAATCTACTGCCTTAAATTAAGATCAGTCTGGTCTGTGTTTTTGTTGCCATGGTCAGACTTTTCTTCACCGCTCAGTTTGGAAAGTTCACTCTCTGTGAAGAACCCAGTTGTTGAAGTGGCTTTTTGAAGTATTTTGGAAGGATGCTGCAACCTGCTTTGGAAAGAGTCTTGTAGCAAATGTGGAGAAAATACTGGAACATTGGAACACCTCTTTTCAGAATGATTTTTGAGCAGGAGATTATAGATACTTAGTACCCTATTGGGGGTACTATCCTGTATGACTGACACAGATGATTGAATCCAATGGTCATCTCATTGTCTTCACAGTGTGATATGCAAATAGCTTTCAAGAATTCTGCTATCAGGAAACACATCCACATTGACCTATCTAATAAGAATTCCCAGGCATCTACCAATGAGCATGGGGTCATAGTTAGATCATGCAGAATACTTCTGGCCATGTCTTGGGCATCTCCTCATTTATTCACATGAAGTGGGTGTGAACCTCAGCACATGCCCCTATTCCTTCATTTTGATGGTGAATTTCACTTTTGTTGAGCAAGGTGGTCTTCAGAGTAGCTTCTTCTCTATGGCAGATTTTCCCAGTGATGAATGATTGTGCTCTTCAAAATAAACAGTCTCCTACTGAATGCAACTGTAAAACCACAGTGACAGGATGTTATTAATAATGACAGGGAAGTTCAGAAATGAAGGGTATAGAAGGTATTTCCCCAGGTTAAAAACTGCAAGAGATCCCTAAAATTTGTTCCCAGTCTTTTTCTAGGTTTTTGATGTTTTTGAACATCAAAGTTCACCCATCCCACTCCCTTTCAGAAACTTTTCTGGCAGTGGATATATTTTTGCCTAGTCTTAAGGGCTTATCGATCCAATTAGGACCCATGGGAAATGTAATTCTCATAGTTCCTGATGTTCTCGATGTTATGGAGTATGCTGTGCCAGTGTCTAGAAATCTTATTAGAAGAAAGGACAGTGTGTATAGACAGTCAGAGTTCAACTCCCTCCCTCTGCCTTTCTGCCAGCAAGGGAAGGAAGGCAATAGTAAATGTCCAAGAGGAGGAGGCAGTTGGGGGTGTCCAATGCAAACATGGAGAAATGCTGAGCTGAGCTGAAGTCAAGGTCACATCCAAAAAGTCCAGAATGCCAAAGGTCAGCCCAAAAGGGTCAAGGGAACCAGAACATAAGAGTAGTGGGCTTGAGTAGCAATTTGCTACAAGCAAACAGCAAGCCACATCGTCCAACTTATATGCTGACAAAAACAGGTGTTACTCATCATTATTCTGTTTACTCAACCTTGCCCAAACAGCTTCCCCCTGAGCTGTTCATTTCTGTCTCCTCCGTGATTGGGAACTGGGGGGCAAAGATGAATCTAAGGCCCTTTTCGCATGGGCCTTTGCTCGCGCGACAGCCCCGTGAGCCTCGCGGGAGTGGGAGCGTCGCTCCACACGACGCACTCCCACTTCCGCCCGGCTCACGGGGCTGAAGCGGCGCGAGCGCGGGTTTTTTGATTTTCGCGTCCAAGCGAAAATCACCCCGTGCTCGCGCAATGCTCCCGGCGCCCACCCGCACTTACCTTTCGTGCGGAGCCTCCGGGAGCCGGCCGGGTCGTGCTTCCTTCCCTCCACCCCTGCGGAAGGAAGGAGCGGGGTGGGGAGCTAGCGCGACGGACGCAACGCCCGCTTCGCGCATGCGGGGGGACGCGACGCCGCCCGCTTCGTGCGCGCGGGGGGGGAATCCGGCGCGAGGTCTCCCGCTTCGCACGGGGGGGAGGGCGGCTTGCGCGGCAAGCCTCCTTCGGTGCCGCTTCCCCGCTCGTTCCTTCGCCTGCGGAAGGAAGGAGGGGGAAGCGGCAGCCTCCCGGAGGAGCCTTCTTGCGCTTGCCAGCCTCCCCCGCTTGCGCTAGAAGCCTCAGTGCGAAAAGGGCCTAATTCCTCTAAATCATTGCTGGTCCCCTCTCCCATTGCAACTAAGTCTCAGCTTGTCTTTCAGCTGATGGGAGTGTTTCCAAGATAGTTTGGCTCATCACTGGCTCTGTTTCTGGCACAATCAATTGCTCGTCGACCTCAGAGCCATCATCTATCACATAGACTGCAGTTATGTTGGCCCTGTGATACCACTGATACTGTCAAAGAAAGTACAAAGGAACTTGGATCAGTGGATGGCATGTTAAACTATCTGCACCCTAGCAGATTATGTACCCTAGCAAATGCAAGTCTGTTTATATATGCCACTGGCCTTGCTTGCTGCGGGATTATGGGAGCTGTCGTCCAAAAGAGAACATTTCCAAAGTTTGGCATGTTAGCCAAAAAGCATGTTTTAGCAGCATGAAAATAGGGAATACTGAACCTAGTCCTCATCTTTTGATAATTTACTTCAGCACAAAACTTAGCAGAGGGCTCAGTTGTATGTATGTATGTATGTATGTATGTGTTTGTGCATTTTATTTAATATATATCCAAAGTACCTTATAAACATTTAGAATCTTATAGGTAAGTCTCCTTGTGTTAAGACAGTTACTGGACTGATGCTCATAGAAGTGTCCTCGTAGAGCATTATGTAGACTTGACTTGGGAGGTCCTGAGAGGACCCAATTAATAAATTCATAACAAAGGTAACATTCTCATATTTTTTTTAAAAAAACCCTCATACTTTTAGGAATGCTATCATTAATCTCTGTACTATGGACTACAAATATTTTGAGGAAGTGATTTGAGTATTGTTGAGGCATAGTTTACCATAAACATGATTTCAGTAACATTTAACATTTAATTTAACACATTTATATATTACCTTTCTGCCTGGAAAAGCCCTCAGGTCATGCACAAGGGATGAAAACATTAAAAACAATACATAGGTAAAACCTTTGAAGACAATCTAAAAATGCTTCTGAATTTAAATGAAACAGTTAAAATAGCCTGAGCAATTTCAAAGACCAAAAGCTATGCAGATCAATGCCAACAGTAAGCTGAGAACAAAGCAGGAAGAGGAGAAAGAATCAGAACATTTAAAAAAGCGGCTAAAAAAGTAGAGCTACAGAGGGTTAAATCAGGACTGTCCCCACCAAACTGGGACAGTTGCAGTGGTGTACTTAGGTGGAGTGGAGCAGTGCACCCTAGGCAGCACAAATTTGGGGTGGCACCAGGCTCCCTTCTGCATTCTGGCAGATGCTCAGTGGCTGAATGGGTACTGGTGCCTCCCGGAGAGGTCTGCTGGAGGGAGTATGCCACCTCAGGAAAGAGGGCTGTCCATTTCCCCTCCCCTCTCTTCCCTTTCTCCCTCCCAGTCATGAGTCAAACCTGTTTCCAGCCAAAGCGGCAGTGCCAACCTCCAGGTCAGGCAGAGAAGGAGGAAGGGAGGGAGAAAAAGAGAAGAGGAGAGGGGAACCCCGAGGAAGTGGGGAGAGGCACCTACCTTCCCCCTGACTTTTGAGATCGGGGACTGCCTCAGCCCAACCAAGCCTCTGAGGAAGGAGGGAGGGAGGGGAAAGGGGGGGTCCCTCGCCGCCACGGGAATGCCGACATGATTCTGAGTGCATGCAACTGCCTCCTCTGAGCATGCGCGCCCAGAGCCCAATCACCCAATGCCAATTGAGTGGTTTTTATTTGGTATTTTGGATAGGTTCTCCTTCCCCTGAGAGGGGCAGCAAACTCAGGGACCACCCTCAGGTGACAAAAGCTCTAGCTACACCACTGGACAGTTGGAGGGTTTGCTACCTTGTCTTGGCAGGAAATACTTCAGAAATACTTAAAACACAAATTTACAATTTACTGTAAACAGCTATGAGGTATGAAGTGTAGTAACTCAGATAGGATATTCCATATTCTTTGATCTTATGCCTTCTGTACAGTGTTGTAACTTGCAGTCACTGAAACAAAAGCATGTTGACTCAAAATGCACTGGTAGCCTCAACTATCATAGACTGATTGAATTAATGGGATCTACTACTGATGTGTTGACAATCAATTCAATGGGTCTGTTCTAGTTAGGACTAGAAATAGTATTCAAGCCTATTATCTTAAAGAATAGGTCAGAGCCAGGTGGTCACTCATTTTGGATTTTACACAACAGCTGACAATTACTAATTATTTAATTTACTATTACTATATTTTTACAGCCAGGGAGGGAGGAAGTTCTCCCCAGAATAACTTTTTGCTTCTTGCCCCTAAATAATATAGTAGTATTTATTTGCTCTAGGAATGAAGGGTGGGTGGTGCTTTGCTGCTCTGTTTCAGGCAATAAAATATCCCAGACTGGCACTAGAGAGGATAAACTTTATTAAACAGGGCAAGATGACATTGCTATTATGATGGGTGATGGCTACATAAATAAGAACATTTCACAGTATTTGTATCACTCTATTGGAACAGACAGCTATTTAAAATTTACAAAGAGATACACTTCTGGTTTCTCAGCCAAATATCAACTCTCTTTAATCTTCGTAGAATTAATGGAAGAATTCTATGCCCTTGAATTTTTGCAGCTTTCAAGAACAGCTGCCAATATATAGAGTCTTGAGGTCACAATATTCCCATCACAAACTCTCTCAACTGGACTTCAGCTGTTCAAATAATGTATTTTTGCTTATAGTCCTCCTGCTGAGAGGATACTTCATGACTCTTAAAGAAACAAGTGTTGTATAGCAAGCTAACAATACCTCAGATACAACTTTTTTGGACAAAATTTTCCAACTAGTTGTAGTTTGTGTGCTTATAGTCCTCCTGGTGAGAATATACCTCAGGATCCTAAAGAAATAAGTGTTGTATAGCAAGCTAACAAAACCTCAGACAGAAAACACATTTTGGGCAGTTTTCTGACTGCTTTTAGTTTGTGTGATTGCTCTTAGCAAAAGTTATTCTCCCTGCAGTACCAACAGAAGTCTTCTGCTAGAACCTTATCAGACCTTGGAAAAGTTAATTTTAGGGGCTGGAATCCTTTTGGAGCATTACAAAGCTGTATCTCCTGCAATTGCACTATGCATAAAGATGTCATACAGCCAGAGCAACACATTATTACCAGTTCAGGATCCATGCTATTGCATAATATTATTGCTAACTAGCAGCTATTGCACTTCAATCTGTTTGAAATCCACTTTTATCCAATGATGGAAATAACCTGTTAATGATCCCCTTTCCTACAATAATTCTGTTACCTGTGGTAGTGTGATTTCTCAATAGCACTTGATAGCATTTCCTTCCTTAGCCGATCCAGTAGTGGGCATGGTGTGGGCATTCCCAGGTTGTCCCTCCATCAGCTTCTCCCATGACAAACTTTGCCCAACAACCTACAGATCACTTCTGGTGCTCCAGGGTGAGCATGGTAGCAGCAGCAAGAGGATCGCACAATGTGGCAAGTTTGAAATCCGTCACCTCTCCGTGTTTGTTTTAACTTTCTCCTTCAAGTTAAAGTTTTTTATTTTTTAATATATTTTTTAGCATTATAGAGCAAAAATAGTGTACTGGTGCATCGTGACGTTACAACATTGCTGTGCTAGCATAGCTAAAAAGAAAAAAGAAAAAAAGAAAGAAACCCTGACCAATCATGAGCTGTGGGGTGGGGAAAAGGCAGGAAAAAGGACTTGCCAATGATGCTATAATGTGGTGGAAACACTGGTGCCAACAATGCTACTCATCCACTTAAGCTGAAAGGGTGCGGTAGGGAGTGTTCAGAACCCAATACCATCACAGAAATGGCAGCACTGGGATTGAAATGGACCAACATGGTATTGAGGTATGGTGCATTAAGGCCCTTAGACACTGTACAAAGGGAAACTGTAGTAACTTTGAGACTGAGAGAAAGAAGTTTGTAGCATAAGCTTTTGTTGACTGAATGCACTGCAGGAGTAGACTCAGTCTATGAAATCTTATGCTACAAGTTTCTTTCTATTAATTAGTCTCAAAGGTGATACAATATTCCTTTGCATTCCAATCCAGAGTAACATGGATATATCTTTGAATTCTACTTAGATAATGCTTAAACACTTATATGATACCCCTTTCTTCAACCAGTTCTCTACTGACCCACCAGTGCAACACTGCATGGGTGTCGCCCTGCTGTCTACCCCATGTCTACGCATCAAAAAGAAGAATTAGAATGGCTAGGAATCTTCCTGCCACAGCACCCACCTGCCACCACTGCCTCTGTTCTCATTAATAGGCCAGTGGAGTTTTATGTTCTGCTGATGTGTGCCAGGATCTTGTCCTTAACCTAAAACTCCCAGAATTCCCCAACTTGCATGACCAGTTTATCTCCACACAATTTATCTCCATGACCAGCTTATCTCTACAAAATTTGGATCCTCAGTGATGATGGTGATGATGGTAGTGGTGGTGGTGATGATGATGATGCTGAGTAAAAGGTAGCATCAAGATCAACATACACACCCCTGTGTGTATCTGATTTAGTTATTGCTCAGTGCTGTGAGATATCTTCACAAAGTTATATTCCACCACCTCTTCATGTTATAGAAATGATCTTGGTATTTCAAATTTTATTTGAAATAAATCAAAGTTTATTTCAGTGGAACCTAAGCTTTGGCAGGCTCTAAGCCACCTTGAGTCATGAACTGTTATCACGGTTGTGATATGTCTGATGAGAGCACTAGATATCCTTTTGATATCAAATAATTTGGCCTTTGCTTGACCTTTCTCTGCCACCCCACTCCATGTGTTTGCAGAGGTCTCCTGGACCAGCATGTACAGGCACGGCCATTAATGGTTGTACATTCCAAGACCCCATTCAGGCAGGCAATTTAAGCCTCTCAGTTGCTTTAGGGAAAAACCTCCCTGCAAACTGGCTCTGCTCTGCTCGGATCTACACAAAGCCATGCAGCCAAGAGCCAAGCCATTCTTTTGTATCAGGCTATTAGCACACTGGCCACGCTATTGTCTTAAAAGCTAAACCCATCATGCAGAACTTGACCTTTTCCAAATCCTTTGTCCAACTCCAAATTTCCTTTGTTCTCACCGAGCATAGCATAGCCTGTAGGTAAACTCCACCCTATAAAAGGTCCCCACTTTTGGGACGTCTTTGGACTACTTTGGACTTCCATCCCGCCTTTGCTGCTGGTAGTCTGAAGGAACTGCCCTCAGCGAGCCCCGCTGAACTTTCTTCCCCGGAACCCCGCTTCTCTCCAGGACTATGAGACCAGGTGTCGTATTGCCTTTCCTGAAAAAGCTCTCCGTTTCTATTTCTCAGCTAGTTAGTTTATGTCTTGTCTTTTGTGTTTCTTGTTCTAATAAAATACTGTTTGTTACTCTGAAAACCTTGTCTAGCCGCTCTCTGACCTGACGCTGTATACATAGGGTTAAAAGATGCTTGCTAAAGTTACCCTGCCTCTCGTTTAGCCGAGAGAGAGTGCTCAAGCTAAATTCCCCAACTTGTGTTTTTATTTTGTTATTCGGGCACCCCTCCCAGGACCCCCAACACACAGGGTAACAGAACCCCCTTCACACCAGGCAACTATAATACTGCTAATGCCCTTGCAATGTCCTATGGAATCATGGAATCTGCAGTTTAGGGAGAGATCTTTAGTATTCTCATCCAATGAGCTCTAATACTTGAGTTACAATCCCCAGGATTCCACAGGATGGCAGTTCAAGTGAAGTCAGAGTACAATAATTGTATCACCTGAACGGGCCTTTGATTTTTTTGGGGGAAAGGCAAGGCAGGATATGAATAAAGTTTTAATAAATTGCTAGCACCAAGTGCTATGAGTCCACCAAGCTGCTAAGTCTTCTTGTGTACAGAGGCAGAGCACATGTCTACTTTTCAAGGACCAACCTAGGCCATTTCTTTATAGAATCCTGGGGTTACCAGTTTAGGGAGGGGCATTTAGAATTCTCAGCCAGTAAACTACAAACCCCAGAACTCCATAGGATCTTGATAGTGGAATAATAGCACTGTAACACTATAGTGCAGAAATAGCCCTAGCTAAACACAGAGAAACTCAACTCCAGAAAGGTGACCATATGGTGACAAATAGGCCGCAGCACCTATGAATGGATGAGTTGTGTTCTGTCTTGATTCGTGCACTGATGGCATCAAAGATTTTCAAGGTAGTGAAGACTAGAACATTTCCGCACGACAGTCTTATAGCACGATGATTCCACTTTCAACCTCCTATGGAATCCTGGGGTTTGCAGTTCCGGGAGGGACTGGCCAGCCCCTCCCGGAACTGCAAACCCCAGGATTCCATAGGAGGTTGAAAGTGGAATCATCGCGCTATAAGAGTGTCATGCGGAAATGGCCGGTAAAAAGGGAGCTCTTTAAGCTGGACCTCTAGCAGTTAGCCTCCATTAACTTAGCTTCATTAACTAATGACACCTTGTTGTTTGGTTCTTGGGCAAGTCACCTTATTTCTAGCTTCATCAGGTAACCTGTCAATTGGGATACGATTTAGCATGTTTGAATCAATTGCTTTTAATTTAATAGACACAGGTGTTTGTTTTAAAGCAAATAGACTGTGTGTAAGAGATTGTGTGGGGTGGGGAGAGAGGGGGCCCTTCTGCGCTACACTGTTATAGGCCATTATTCCACGTTCAATATCCTGTGGAATTCTGGGGTTTGTAGTGTACTGAGGCCAAAGAGCTCCCTGACTGAGAATTCTAGAGGCCCCTCCCTAAACTGCAAGCCCCAGGATTCCACAGGATGTTGAAAGTGGAAAGTATAATAGCACTGTAACAGTGTAGTGTGGGAAGGGCCCAGGGAGAGACAGAGAACAAATGGACTGGTACTATATCCGTTTGTCATGTTGGTAACTGATTGTGTGAAACACTCCATTTTTAGAGATGTAAGAATTGCCACAAAAAGTATAATAGGGGAAAATGATCAGCGGTGCATCACTGAGTGAAACTATGGCCATTTCCACATGGGGGTAAAACTCCGCCTCCAGATGATGGGAGACGGACATCGTTCACACCGCCGGGCGATCTAGTGCGGTTGGAAAAGGTGAGGCTCCACACCTCCAACCGCTCGAGTGCCGCTCGAGTGCCGCCGCAAGGGTGGCGCTGCGAGTTTTTTAAAAACCACCTTCCCAGGTGGTTTTTACGAAACTCGCCCGCACTAATCCGCCGCTGCTCCTGGTGTGAACCTGCAGAGACGCATTAGTGCGTCTCTGCAGATCTGCCCGGGGGCGGGCTTCCGGCTGGCGCGCTGCCCTGATTGGCGGAGCGCCGCCGGAAGCCGCCAGCCGCCATTTTGGGCACCGCCGAACGCCGCAGAATGCCGCCGAAATTCGGCGGCGTGTGGAGCGGCGGAGCCGCGCTCCCCACAGGGACGGAGCGGGGTGGAGAAAACCGCACGCAGGTAATCTCCGCCCCTGTGTGCGCCGCCCCGTTTGGGCTCCCCGCGTGTGAAAAGGGCCTATGGTTAGGCATTTGTTACAGTTTATAAAACCCTGGTGATATATTCACAATTTACCCACTAGGAAAACTGCACCATGTTAGAAACCAAAACAAAGCAGCCACTGTACTCTAGAGGGCTAGAGAGCAAACACAAGCGACACATATGGTGCTTGAACCTTGGGGATCAATTCGTATGCATGATAGCCAGTACAGTCTAATCTGGCTGGAGGAATTCTTTCTCTTCCTTTGCTATAACTGTGTAACCCAGCAGTGCTGCCAGATATAACATTAAGCAAAAGACAGTGGGACTTTTATCTGAAATCAGTATGTTGCCTTTTCTTTACATGTAAGCTGTATTATTGCTTCTGTCTACTGTGTGCCGCCCACAACTGACAGAGAACAGCAGTAAAGCTCCTTTTGTGTTTAAGTGATCACAATGGCTCCTTAGTCCTAGTTCTTCTTACTTAAAAGAGAAAATGCTGAGAGAGAGATTTTGTGTCCAGATATATTTTTTTCCTTGTATATGTAATTAAATCTACCTTCAGTCAGATTATGTGCAGATAGTGGTAATGATCATGGGGAGAAGGCATCTGTTTGGGTTTAGATTTCTGCTCAGTGCCTTTCTCTTAGTTGCTTCCATGAATTTGCCTCTTGACATGTTAAAGTGATCACTTTATGTAAGCAAAGATGGCAGCAAGGTTGTGCTTGTACACTCTAAAAGAAATGTAGGAAAAATGGAATGGTGGCGGCAAGGATGATGTAGTAGCAGCAACAGCAGCAGATATTTATTTATTAAATTTACATATCCCCACCTTTCTGCCAAAAATGGTGCTCAAGTTAACATTAACTTTAATTTTATTTTTTTTTTAAAAATCTATATAAAGGAAATTAAATGCCTGTTACTACATCACGCAAATATAGTTGAATGGACTTTCACCAAGTTTGCAAGGTATTTTGGGATGGTTTGACTTAAAATATACATTATGTGATATATACAAAATTCATCTAGGGGGTGGGGGTACCCTCTTATTTTTTTAAACTGGATTTCAACCCCGTTTTATTTTTTTCATTCATACAGAGCAATGTTGCACATCGTTTGAAAGATTTCAGTGAGCTGAGTTTCAAAAAGTTTGGCCGCAACTATACCAGTAAAATTAAGCTTCAGTACATTTGTCTGTTTGTGTGTATCTCACATATAAATGGGTAGATAGATTTTCATCATATATGGAAGGAAAGTTTGCTATTGTCTGGCAAGCTCAAGTATTTTTTGCATCCATACAGAGGGGTGCTTGGTGGCTGATCAAGAGAGGCATGCTCTGTTTTGGACAACTGAGGCCATTTCCGCCCTACACTGTTATAGTGCTATTATTCCACTTTTAACATCCTGTGGAATTCTGGGGTTTGCAGTTTCCTGAGGCCAAAGAGCTCTCTGGCTGAGAATTCTAAATGCCCCTCCCTAAACTGCAAACCCCAAGATTCCATAGGATGTTGAAAGTGGAATAACAGCGGTATAACAGGATAGTGCGGAAATGGCCAGAGCCTAATGAACAAAGTGAGGAAAGTCTGTGCATCCAATGAGGTAGGTGCTTATCCTCCAGAGCAGCTGAACAACAATTAAAAATGGTTTAATATTCTCTGAAGAAACACTGGGTATTACTACTAGTCTTAATTAAAACACAGCATGATTTCAAATTAATTAAAACATAGTTAAAATACAGCAATAATACCCATAGCATTCAATCCATTTAAATCCTTTTGGCAATGGATCAGTTTACATGCCAGAAGTGTGCCTGAATACAAATGCCTTTGCTTTCCATCTGAGGTACAACAGAGAAGGAAACCACCGAGCTTTCCTTAGCCAGAGCGTTCCACAATTCAGCAGTGGCCATTGAGAAGGAGCTTTCTCATATCCACATGAAATGTGTTTGCAGTGGCAGTGGGAACCAGAGGAAGGCCCTCCCTAAAGAACTTAAATCTCAGGCAGACTTGTATGGGAGAATATGGTTGTTCATACACACTGGTTCTAAGACATCTAAGGATTTATGGGTCAAGGCCATCATTATGATTTGTGTCTGGAAACAGCCTGGTAGTCAGAGAAGATGTAGTAATAAACTCTTGTTCCCTGAACAAAGGTTTCTCAGAACTCCAAATCTGAAGGTCTACATAGTTCTAAGGGGCCTCTTTCAGATGTTAACCAAGCCCTGTATAACTTGTGACCCAATAAAATGGAATGCAGTCATGTATGCCGACCATGTATTTTTGTAGTCCAAAACAAGCATCATAGTCATATGGGTTACTCGGCTTTTGGCACCCAGTTGGTGGGCTGTGATTTGGTATGGTGGGTCATAAGTTGTGCAAATCAACTGCAGTGCCCTGGTGTCCTGGCTTCCCATGACAGAAACAGAGTCAGTTTCGGTTTAAGCATTGCCACTACAACAGGGAATAATGTGTGGTGTTACTGTGGAAGACTGCTTCTACAACCTTTAAAGAGAAGTTTGTTTGTTTTTTTAAAAAAAATCCTATATCGTGTACATATTTTCCTTTAATGGTGCAGATTTTTCTTCCTGTAAGTGGCTTCTAATTTCATATAAAATTGTTTTGTCTTACATAGAGTTCATTATTTGTCTGCTCTGGTACCATCTACCACCGGCTGTCGCTCTCCAGGGCAAAGGTCTTTCCCGGGGTCCTTCTTTCCCAAGCTTTCCCAAGTCCCTTTGGGACCTTCTACATACAAAACATATGCCCTGCCCACGGCTGTGAGCTGCTTTAAACAGGCAATATTTAACATGTGACAACAGCATGCTTTTGAGTCAGGCGTAATGCTCACATCTCTTTAGGACATTTTCATGCTAAGATCTTTCTCCAGTAGTTCCCATGGAGAACTTTGTTCACCAGCATCATTGGCCTAGTTCATTGCAAGAACAGTATCTGATTTTTTTATGTAAAAATGGTAAAAAGCCCAAAATAATCAGATGATGTTGTTTGGAGGGGAAAAAAAAAAAGATTTGAGGTGCTGACTGATGTGAGATTTTAAAGTTCAGATGTTAGATATGCTTACATAAGGCCTATCTTCCTTCCTACCATAGAAAATTTGTGAGAAAAGCTTTTGTGAAGCTATTTTTGCCATTTACTTAGCAGGGCATTATCCTTGCCAGTGGGAACACCCTTTTTTGGATGTGGGAAATGAATATCCTTCTTCTCCACAGACTTTTGAGCACCCGAGTTATCTCTGGAATCTATTGAACAATGGCTTTATTTCTACTTTTCTTTTTTTCTTCTTCTACTTTTCTATTTTCCTTGTCTGCTTTTCTTTTCTTTCTTAGCTCAAGTTAAACGAGGACTGAATATGTAATGTTCATCCGCTAGCTGTTGCTTTCTAATTATATCGCACCCATGCACAACTTTGCACTAAAAAGAAAGGAAGGCAAATGAATTTACACTTTTAAAAATCTAATGATGTTTTAATGTGATAACTTGTTTAATTGTGTTTTAACCTTTTTTTATTATCATGTTTTAACTTTGTCTTGTTTTAGCCTTGTAAGATGTCTTGGTTCTTATGCTGGAAGAAAGGCAGAATATAAATAAAATAAAATAAGGCAAAAATGAAAGTCATGGGGGAGTAAAGTCAGACTCCTTTCTGTACTCGAATACACACAAACCAGTAGTTCAAAATACATGCATGCCTGTAGCTGTGAATGGTCTCTACACCCATCACAAGCATAGCTGAGCAGATGCATAGTAGTGGGACTTCTATCTTTGATGGCTGTGTTTTCATGTACTTTGCTGGGACAGGACATGGTTTATACATGCATGAATCACAGCTACATCCATTTGACTACAAAACAATATTGTTAAGAAAGCAGCATGCGCAGTGTAAGAGACAAAGGTTTGTTTCTTCCAGCTATGTGAGAGAAAATGCTATTGAAGGAAATGATTATGCTAAGGGGTCTGTTTGCAAAACTTCACTCAAAGCAGCAAAATATTTATATATGCTTCCTATGTAAGTGACACATTTCCTTTATAAGCCCTCATACATGGGTACACAGGTTCTGTCCACAGGCATTGTCAGCAGCTGTTTTGGGAAAGGTCACTACAGGAATTGCCATAGCTGTTTTTGTGTACCAGATGGGGCCAGCTCTTTTGTTAGGCTGAGCGAGCTGACCATCTCAGGTTTGGGATGGCATAACAAGGTAGCAATGAGTTCATTATCTAATTGTATTTTTACTGCCAGAGATGTGGAGTTGTGCTTGTGAGATTCCTCATGCCATGTGCCAAAAGGACTGCCTCATTTGGATATGATGCACATTGACTTGGGTGGGGTGGAGTCTGGACAGGTACTCCTTGCCCATGTTAAAGTTTCTGCCTTTCATCACATACACAGTTGTGTTCAGTAAATAAGCAGAGTTTTCTTGATCTTTTGCCTTTACCATTATGAGAAGGGCCCAATATTCTCTAGCCACCTCTAGCCATATTCTACCACCTAGGATGAATCAGACACAAGGACTTGCAGATAACCTTTAAAACAAATAAAAGACTTCATTTTTCTCTATCAATTCCAATACAGCAGCATACATTTGTTATTTCCCCTCTAGAATACTAGCTGTTGTGCCGTTAACACCAACAAAGAATTAATGGGCCACTTGAAGCATTTTCATGCTTGGAGATCAAGCATAGCATCGACAAAAAGATACACATATATCTTGAACTATTTTTTAATGTTCTTACTAACTCCTGACCACAATTTAATTTTATTTTCACTCTGGCAAACACAACAAAAGCAAACACATGTTCTAGCAATTCTAGTGTGATCTTTTCATTTTGTCACTTTTTATTTTACTGTGAGGCAAGAATTTCACTGCTTCTTTGTTTTTAGGTTACTTTAAAGAAGGTGTGTTTTACACATGTCATCCTAACAACTAGCTGGTTCAAACAAACTGTTCTTATTAAGGGGTTTTCCAGGCAATTTCTTCCCGAGTCTGATGAACTGTATGCAAACTATTACTCATTTCTTGCTGGGAATTCACTCCTTCTCTAACCTATAAACTAAGCTTCAAAGAATCTTGGATGATATTGCTCTATGAACAGGGCTAGCGTTCTCTGAGAATTCCTACCCCTCAAGTAACAACAATAACAATAAAACTGCAACTGTTGTTATTTAACCTTGTTCCACAAAATATCTCAAACATGCAAAAGGCTAACTTTAAAATGTAATTGAACAGTCAATAACATTAAAACACACAATTAAAGATAATAAAAAATAGTTAAGAACAATGCAATTAAAAACAGCTTATCAAGAGCCCTTTCTGTAAAAGCCTTGAGTTCTCTAACGCATATGGACAAAACAGCAATGAAAGGTTATTATATCTGCCCTATAACAACCACTGAGAATTTCCTGTCTTGTATTCCACACCAGCCATGCTCATGAGCATCGTGGAAGTGATAGAAGGGTTTGTTCCGAGGATTTCCAAGCCTGGGCAGGCTCATATGGGGGTATACAGTTCCTCTGAAAGCCTGAACCTAAGCCACATAAGAGTTTATAGGTCATAACTAGTACTTTGAATTCTAAACAGAAACAGCCAGGTAGGCAGTGGAACTCTTGTAGCAAGAAAGTCATATGCTCCCTATAACCAACCCCCGGTTAACAGTCTGGTTGCAGGCTTTGTACCAACTGAACTTTCCAAAAATTTCAAAGGCAAGAATCCAAATGGAACATAACCACGTAGAATGTAACACTGTGGCACTTTTGCCTTTCATTCTCAAATCTTACGTAGCCAGTGTTCTATAATGCATAGTATTGTTATTTCCCTTTGTGTTTGTTATTTGATGCCGTCAGTGTGCATGGTGGCTTAGATGGCAGAAAAAGGAGAATGTCATGCTCTGAGCAGCTTAGAACCTAAAATGAAATCCCAGAGAAACAAAAGAGGAAGGAGAGAAGTGGAGGACAAAGGAAAGAAGGATCAAATTTAATACATGTTAAGAAGAGGTGTCTTTCATTTGGTGAAAGACACCAGTTTTTCATAGCATGTGATTGTCCTCAATTATGTAGTTTGTTTAGTGTGTTTTGTTTGTTCAGTGGAAGAGAAACACCTCTTAGTTTTCAGATTGCTGAAGGACATGCCTCTGAGGAGAACCTATTGGGAATAAGAAAATGTGTCAATTGGAAGGAATACACATGTCCATTATGGCCTGAAGTTATTCAGTTACATGTATTTGGGTATATTTAAAGCAGGGCATGGGTATATAGTTGGCAGTAGTAATTGCTAAGCTACTTTCTTTGAGAAAAGAGATGGACTGAAGTGGGTTCACAAGAAAGGCAAAATTCCAATGAATGTCCTTAGGAAAAGATTTTGGAACTATTTTCTCACTGTTAGGATTTTCACGGGATATGGTAAAATGACATTTTTAAATTGTCCAGTGCCTGACAATCAATTATCACAACTGCCTGGCCCTCCCATACCAATATGTATCTGAATATAAGGTAAGATAAAGATAACATATAGGGAAGGTAGGAACATGCATCTTTGAACAAATACTACTTCAAGATGTGGTGATGGGTTCCTAGACACCAAGTGCAACGTGCACAGAACTAAGTGCAAGGGCTTTAGCCTTGATGCAGAGATTACAGGAAACTTTCCTTTTCTCTTTTGTGACTCGCCACAGGCTACTTTTATTCCTTTCTAATGGCAAGTTCTGCACCTTTATCAGCACTATGAATGGAAGGAGAGAGAAAGGTGATTAAGAAACAGAGCTAAAAATTATAAAATGAACAAAAGATTTCAGCTTCCATCTTTTTCAGTTGCTAAAGATGAAACTGGTGAGTTGTATCCATGGTGAAAACAGTCTGCTTTCAGCATTCTTCAGTGGATGGTGGTATTATCCTGTAGGCTGAGGGCTTGTGGTATTGCGCTCTTAAAACTGTGAATCCAGAAATGAATCCAGAAATTCTCCCTTTTGTTCAAAATGCCTGAAAGAGATGGTCTGTCAATACCAAGCAGGGACAAATACTGCCAGTTTCATCTCTAGTGACTGAGGAGGATGGAAGCTGAAACATTTTGCTCATTTTGTATTTTATAGTTCTGTTTGTTAATCACTTCAATATGTGTGTGTGTGTGTGTGTGCATACGTGCATGCACGCATGCGCATGCGCATTTGTGTGGTATATGTGTATGTTAACTATATATTTCAGGATCCAGGACAAACTTGGGAGAAGCACTGTTGGTTACTTTGCTTTTTACATACCCCGCCTGAATCCAATCAAGGACTTGACAAACATTTTTATTACTCAAAAATCAAATGGACAGGGGGAATAATCAAAATTTTCCTTCCAGGTGGGAGGGGGCTGAGAATTTGGCTCTTGGCAAACTGGCACTGAATAACCCCAAACAATCCAATGAAGACTGAGCTTTGTCAGCAAACACGGCTGAGCGTTGGACAGGAATGAAAAAGTGGGGATGGGGGAATGAATGGAACATCTTGAATAAGGGTGGAAATTGTGTGGCCCTCCAGATGTTGGACTGCAATTCCCAGGAGTTCTTGCCACCATAGGTAATAATTACAAATACTAAGAATAACAGTGCAACAGTATCTGATTCCCACTGCTGATCTTGGGAGACGGCATAGCTGGTTGAATGTCTGGCATCCTGAACACTGCTGCAGCATTTTGCTGCAAGCCTAACTTATTTTATTCTGTTATTTTCTCCCACACACATCTTAAAGAATTATTAGGGAGGCCAGCTGGCTTCATTTTATGTGTTTATTTAGCAATTTGGCTTACAGATGAGTCTTTGTCTGACCATAGAGATACACATGTTCTCTCCTCACATTGCTATTAATACATTATTGCAGCAAAGTATAAACTAAATGGCAGTAGGAGAGAGTTCATATCATTTTTGCTAATTGGTACATAGTGCCCTTGCTCTGGGAACTTATGTTCCATTGATTTTGATGGCTAAGTTTTCTGCAAATAACCACAAATTAGCATTGTTCTTCTGATTTACAAAGGAAATCACTTTTTTAAAAAAAGGCCACAATGAAGAACAAATATGATTTCACCATAAAGGATGTCAGAGGTTATATATCAGAAATATCACAGCATGATGATTTAAATGTCAGTTGAGTTGAAGTTCAGAATTTTACTGCATTTTATGTTTGTCTCTGATGGCCAAAAAAGGAGCAATCCACTTTGTCTTAAATTTGGGAGTTACTCCCTCTTGTAGCATTTCTTTTCAAAATACTCAGAGTCTCTTTCTTTATTGCACAGAAACACATTAATTCCAAAGATCTACCAAGATGTGCATCTTTCGTCAGTTATTTTACTTTTACAATCTCAGATTGTCCAGTTATTTAAATGAATTTTATTTATTATCCTCCCCCTCTCTGAAGTCATTATTTTAAAGGCCATACATACTTTGAAAGTTATCTTCACCCCTGTTATTACTTCGTAAATGACTAGTGCATTGTAGTTTCTCAGCCTAACTTTGTCCTTTTTAAATGTCACAGTAATCATTACTGAAGTACTATCTTCAACAGCACTCATTAAGCAGGAAATAGAAAGCATGCAGCTGCTTAAGACTGTGGACTGGATCCAAAGGTTCCTCTCTGCAGGTGGAAGTTATCTTTCATGCTAAGAGAAAGGCTGCCTTGTACTTTCTGTTACTGTGTTGCTGAAGAAAAGAAAGCTAAGTCCACGTACCTGTCCCTGAAGATCTGCCAAGCCTATGTGAGCCATTACTTAAATCTGTACGTACCTTTTCAAGGCCAGACCAGTGTTTCCACTATTTAAATTCTTTTTGAAAAGTCTAAACAAACTTTTTGACCAACACACCAGAGGGGTTTAGGAAAAAAATGGATATTGTGTACTTTAGGCAACAAGGGTTTTAAAAACTTTACATCACTTCGAACCATCTAGGGTAGGATCTACATAAGGCAACTAATGAGTTGGATGAATCCTGAGGTGGAAGAATAACTGCACAGAGCTGTTGGTGCCATAGTGGTTCGAGTGTTAGGCTAGGACTCTGTAAGACCCAATTTCAAGTCTTTGCTCAGCTGTGGAAACTTCATGGGCAAGTCACACTTAAGAGGAAGGTAATGGTGAACCTCCTTTGAGAAGTCTTGCCAAGAAAACACTGTGGTGGGGTTATTGTACATTAGAGCAAACTTGATGGTAATCACAACAGCAAAAGCAACAATAAAAATAAAGACACCACTTCAAATAAGAAGAGTTTCTGGACTTTGGAGATCTTTAGGTGGGTTTTGGGCCCACATGTACCCCAACCGCTACATTTTTCCCACCCCTGCTTTATGAAGAGGGGACATCTGACTGTTCAATGTCCCTCCTCCCTACAAAGATAGCTTAACAGATAGACATTTATTGCTTCTGACGCTGAACCTCTGACAACCAGGGTACTTAGTTGGCACATGTGCCCCTGTGTAGGGCTGGAGCTAATACATACCTTCTTTATGGAGTTTGGAACTTGTTCTCATTGTTTCTCATAAGTTCCAAATGCCAAGGGATGATTCATGTGATTGTGAAAATTAAAAATAGATATACGTAAGTAGCTAATACACTGGGCTGCTGCAAGGATAAAATAGGATTATCAAATGTATACTGCCCCGATCTGGTAACACTGAAGTTCTTAATGTTGTTCTGTGCCATGGGGATTTACATCAGTGTAAATTTAACATTGTTTGGTTCAGAAAAGATTGTATAATTCTGTTCAGTTTAGTCCATGTCTCAGAAAAGGTTAAGAACACATCTAGATCGACAGTAATTGGGGAGATGGGGGACAGGAACTTCAGGGCATGGTCAGAAGGCACATGATTACATCACTTTGATGAAGCTAAGTAGGGCTCTGTCTGGTGAGTATCCTGAGACTATTATATGGAATGCCTTGGGGTCCATCATGGAAGAATGTTGATCTGTACAAATATATTACACTCATATAATAAGTAAAATACAATAGAAGAGGAATCAATGCTTTCCTACCAATGCACTACCTCAAAGGCCCTTTGTCTGCTTCAGAATCAGCTACCTTAATGCAGTTCAACCTACTTGAGTATATAGTATTGGGTAGGTATAATTGCATTACAAACAGTGGACAGCTATTCAAGAAACACTTGTGTGCCAGCCATCACGGCCATATCAAAGCAAAGGATGGATGGACCAGGTCAATTGAAAAACACTGTTGGTCTGCAAATGGAAGCATACTTCCTCAGAAGTAGATTCCTTTGAACTGAGTTGTGCTGAGTTTCAGGTAAATAGATTCAGAACTGGAACACAAATAGGAAAAGAATATGTTCATATCTATTGCAACTTGCAGGAATGGGAAAACCCCATCATAATATGTGCACAGACCAAACCCTCTGAAATGATACATTTTCAGAAATATAAAGCCTATTACCGTAATCAAACCCAGGGGGAAACAGAAAAACATGTTGGGCAGTACTTCCTGTGATTGTTAATGCCCCAATCAGAATCCACGATGGATACTTTTTAATTCTTGTCTTAAAATAGTCCTACCATTTGCACAGTTTCAAAGTGGTGGAGGATTTCTTTTTTAAAGGAAAGATAGTTAACATGATTGGGTGACAAAAAAAAAAAAAGTCTTTTCAGATGCTTGCACAACACAAAGCGCAGAGCAATGTAATCGCAGCACACAGCCTTATTTGGAAGCTGGTCACCCTCACTATTAATACAGTGCATTCTTACACTCCCACATTACCATTTAATTTGCTTATTATCTTTTCATCTCAAGTTACCTAATGAAATGCCATGATTCTTTGCCCCTCTAGGGAAGAAATCTTTGTGTTGCACAACAGAAATAAAATAATGAAAGCTGCTGTGAGCAAGCCCCAAGCTTCATCACTGCTTGGGATGAAGCTGTTGAAACACTGTCACAGTATATTTGTGAAGGGCAACCCAGAGGGCTTTCTGTGTGGTTGCTTCCAAGCTGTGAAGTCCCTCCTGCCGCTGGCTAGGCTTCCCCTCTTTGCTTTCCTTCTGCCAGAAGACAAAAATCTTTTTGTTTAGATGGGCCTTTGCTCATTAGCTGGATGTTTCAGAAGGATTTTAATTGAGAGTGCTGGAATTTTATCCACATTATTATGTTTTAAATACTTCTAATATGTTTTGAATTAATGCTGTTTTAAATAGGATAGTTTTTAAAACTCCCTCCCCTCCTCGTTTTTGCTATTATGATTAATTTTTTTTTAGCTGTATTTTGTTTTAATGCTGTGCTCCCCCTTGGGGACAAAAATGGGAATATAAATCAGATAATAAATAAATAACACCTCCCCCCACCCTCCATGATATTACTAAGGCCTTTTCTGCACGGGGTTTTTAAAACGGTGCAGAGCGTCCTCCAGAGAGGACATCTACACCTGGGAGCGGACTGGGTCTGGACTACTTTGTGTAGTTCCAGACCTCAGCCTATTCCAGAACGACTCAAAGTGGTTGTTCAGCGTGCTTGTGAAAGACCGCTTAAAACAGGTATTTCAAAAGCATGGAGTGTGCCACTCCGTGGCTGCGCTCTGGTGCAGATTTTCAGGCTCACACCAGTGCAAGCCTGCAGATCTGCCGGGGGCTTTGACCAACCAGAAGCCACCATTTTTGTCCCCAGAGCAGTGTGGAGCGGCGGCCACGGACTGCTCCGGACCAGCCTGGACCCGCGCATGGAGTACACAGGAGTACACAGGTCCAATAGTAGTGCACAGGGCGATTCCCTCACCCCATGTGGAAAAGGCCTTAGGATCACCAAGAGAAGATCTGGATCTAGAATTGAGTATGTGTAGAGAGAAGAAAGTGTGCATGAAGGGATGTACATAGAGCCCCTAACAACCCAAACAACACCACAAGTGGCCCTCAGGACTGAAGAAGTTACTCCTGATTTAGTGTAACATGCATAAGCCATAACAATAGATAGCTCTCAAAATCCAGGATTCTGTGCTAACATGTGCATGGATAACAGGGTTACATCTGTCTCTTTTGTGGACATTATGAAGTAGGTATGCAGTGCAATGCTGTCAGCTTCCAAGGCAACTTCCAAGGAACAGATGGTACTTCCATGGCCATTTACTGCTGCAGGGAGGGAGAGAAGTGTTCAGGCAGCATGGAAAAGAAAAGTAACATTGTCCCCTTGAATTTCCAGTGATTCATTGAAGATTTGGGTGGTGGAGAGCATATTTTTTCTCTCACAGCTGTAGTGCGGTTGGGTGTTGCCAGAATGCATCCTTTCCTTTCCTTTCCTTTCCTTTCCTTTCCTTTCCTTTCCTTTCCTTTCCTTTCCTTCCCCTCCACTAGTAAATGGCCATGGGAGTTCACTCCAAGTTCCTGGAACTTACCCATAAAGTTCACGAGGGAAGTGGAATGGCACAGTTTAAGCACTGTGCTCGGTCCATACAGTGTAGGATTCTGGCCAGAGAGAAGATGGGGAGGCGGAGGACGAAATAGAAGAGGATATCAAAGTTAGGAGATATAAGAGAGAAAGGGAATCCCCCATCTCTCCTGGGGATCTGAAAGGTTACGAATAGTGTCCTGTAAGAACAAAAACAAAACATATTTATCTGAAAACTGTTTTTTGACTAAAGTTCAGACCTAGAATTTCTGTTCCAGCATTGCAGTTTCATTTTCCCCAAGCTACTGGCATTGCGTTTGATTTTAAATGTTTAGTTGTTAGTTGCCCATTTAGTTTGGTGTAGAGCAGGATCATGGCATCTATATGGTGCAACAAGCCTTTTTCTTGGCCCTGTTGTTGGCGGGAGTGGGGGGAATGGCACTTCTTTGGCTCTGCTTTGGGCAGTGAAATGCCAGCTATACATCAGCAAGTGTCAGCTACTCTTCTTCAACCTCCACTTAGCTCTCTTGAGCTTTGTCCAAAAATATGTACAACTAAAAAGTAAACATTTCAAATTTAACTAGAGGTTGTAGACCCAAACATGCCCCTATGAATTCCAGTGAGCTGTGCACAAAAGACCTCGAAGAAGATAAATGTGCTGTTGATATGCATCTATGTATGACCCTCCTGTTGATAGTGGCTCTCTCTTATCTGGAGATCATTCCAGGGACAATTTGTGAAGTCAAATCTGGGTCACATATTTAAGTTGGACATAGCTGCATAATAGTTGCTATCTTTCCTGTTGCATGGCTAATTACATCTAAGAAACATATGGGTGAAGTGAAAAAGATGTCTCTGCTATGAGGGAGAAAAACCCTGCTGAGACAGCTCTCATGAGTTAGAAACTCCACTCATTTAGAAGTCCCAAATCCGTAGCAGGAAAATGATCTGTTGGCAATAGCTTCCTCAAAGAAGAAAACATGAATATTTTATGGTAACAGTGGAACCAGTCAAAATGGATATATATTTACTAGTGTATATGCCCAGCATTGTCCAGGATTTTATTTTCTCATAGCTAATACTTGTTAGAAAGATTTGAGATCCTGTTTCTCTAATCCCCCCAAATATCTTGTCCAGTACCTGTAATTTTTCCCCATATTCTCCAACCAATCTGTATTCAGAGGTATTAACATACACAGATTGCGTTCCTGAGGGAATATACTGCCCTCCTCCTTGCTGCTAGGCCTCATCTCCATAGCAACTGCCCAAGCCCAAGAGCTCTCTGGCTGAGAATTCTAAAGGCTCCTCCCTAAACTGCAAACCCCAGGATTCCATAGGATCTTCCTAGGCAGCCAATCATATGAGATCTTTGCCTGACACAGACAAACATTGACTTTTATATATTAGATATATATGCATCTGAGAAAGCTTTATATTTATAGTAGAAGTAGGGAAATGTTTTTGGCCCACAGCTTGGTTTTCTTCTTGGAAAAACTCCCAGGTGCATCTCATTGGCACAGCCACCCCATTCTCTTGTATGCAGAAAAATTCACCCCATCTACACCACACACACAGAGAGAGGGAGAGAGAGACAGAGAGAGAGAGAGAGAGAGAGAGAGAGAGAGAGAGACCTTTTCATCCATCAGGACCTCTTCCCTTCTCAGTTGGTCTTTCCCAGTCAGGTGAGGAGCAGAGAGGATGCAAACTTCATCTCTATCATGGTGTGCTGGGCAAGGAGGTTTAATCTCCTGCCAATTAGGAAATGAACATTGTGTCCCAATGCTAATGATCAGCACCAGCTCCAAGCCTTTCACTCTCTATATCAGAGTCCAAAGGGCACAATTCTACCCAGTCAATGATAGGATCAATAATAGGTCTGGCTGCACCGTTTATACCCTGCATAATGCATCCCTACCTTTGTCCTCCCTCCATCTCTTTGAAAGTGGCAATGTATGCTGGGTATAAATCCAGTTCTTGGCTGAGGACTCTAAAGGCCCCTCCCTCTACAGCCAATCCTAGCATTCCATGGGATGCAGCCACAGCAGTTCCAGTGGAATCATAGCATTGTCACTGTGTAGTGCGAAAAGGTCCCTTGCAGTCCTATGGATGTGCATACATCATGGGATGCAGCCATGGCAATTACAGTGAAATCATAGCACTGTCATTGTGCCGTGTGAAAGGGTCCTTACATTTGCTATGGATGCACATATATCACTCATTTTCAAGTTTTTCTAGTACTAGTCAAAAACTTTAAAGCAGAGCTTTCCAAACTTGTCATGTTGGTGACACACTTTTTTAGACGTGCATCATTTCATGACACCATATTTCAGTTTTACTAGCAAACTGGAGGTTAAATTAACCCCTTATAAAAGGTACATAAATTGTAATAACAAAATGTATGGGGACACAACATATCTCATGAAAACCTTTCATATATTTTTAAAAATATATGATTTATAAATAATAACATACATTTCCAAGATTGTAGGTGATGCACCTGCACACCTCGGACGACACACTGACATGTTGCAGCACACCATTTGGAAAGCCCTACTTTAAAGCAACAACTCATCCTTGGCTTTTACTATCTGGTAAGGCTCATTAGGAGATCTAGTATGCTTTATTGGTTTGAGTGTTGGAATGTGACTCTGGAGGCCAGGGTTCAGTTCCCCATTTGGCCCTGGAAATCCTCTGGGTGACCTTGGGCATGTCACACACTCTCAGCCCCAGAAAATCTAATGATAGGTTCACCTTAGGATCATCATTAAGTCAGAAGTGACCTGAAGGCAAACAACAACAAAGTTTTACTTCCACTTATATTATTAATGCTGTTCTTTCAATTGTATTTTTAGGACTTAATTTTTTTGCATTGTAAACCACCTCAGTAATCATTCATGGTATTTCAAACTGGCACAGAGATCAAATAAAGTAAAGATTATGTAATGCCATACAATGTCTCTGTGGCTTCTAGTTTCTCGTAAACCTCCACTGCTTCACTCCTTCATCTAAAGGCTGGGCAGTTGGGCATGAGTTTCTCTTATATAGTTGCTGCCCTCGAGTGGGAAGTGCAATGTCTTATTCATAAAATCAAAAGTTCTCTTGAGTCTTGCTCATCTCAGTTACTACTCCTGTACTAAAATGGGAGGGGGGTTAAGTGGACTCAGAACATGAACCCCTGCCTTGATCATCCTGGACAAGTTCAGATCTCCTTTGCCATGGCCCAGTCTCTCCATTATCCTTTCTCTCTCAAATCCTCTTCTCTTCTTCTTCTCCTCCTCACTAGTCCATTCCCTCTTTCCCTAGTGTTTGTCTCTTCTGCTTCTCTTCAAGCTTCCAGTTCCAAAAGTTGCTTCAGAAGCATGCAATTATAGATGCTACTGAAAGGCACCGAATAATCATGGAATATTAAGAGTAGTGTATTGCTGCCTCCCCCCCCCCGTTCTTCTCTTTCTCTCTCTCTCTCTGTCTCCTGATACAGACTGTCACACAGCATGGCTAAGGTGGTCTCAGTCCCCAAACCGCCTGAACCAAATTCAAATGGATCAAGAAAATCAGCAACATCCAAGAGAGCCTGGATGCGGTCAGCACTCAGTGATGGGATGACTCCATAAGTCTGTTCTAGGCCTTGAGATTTTGCTGCCAAAATTGAAGCCTACAGACTACTCCTTGAGATGTCAAAGGGGTGGAGCCTGGCGATGTTGCTGATGTGACTCCTAGTGATGTCATTAAGTATGATCCATGAAGCATCAACCACAGTGGCACAGAGTATGGTATTCAAACAAAAGATAGTAAGTGGACAGGCATGGCATATACACACACTTTTCAAGACAGTGCTGTCACCCCAAGATTCTTTCTTCTCACCTTGAGGACTGGAGAAGAGGATGTAGGCTTTGATATTTGAGAGCTCTATCCAGCAACCACCAGCTCAAAGACATTCTCTTCACAGAATATATTTAACCCAGACAGATGGACAATTGTCTTTGGCTTCAATATTGTTGTCATTTTCTACTGTGCCTGGAAGCGGCAGGGTAGCTTAAGGTGACACAGGGAAAATTGTAGCATACATAGCTCCCTCTTTCAACACCTTGCCACTGTTGTCTGTTTCCCAGCTTCTGCCATCTGAGGTTTCAATCTGCTGCCAGAGGCTTCATCACTGCCACAAAGTTCCTTTTTCACTGTCCATTCCAGTATTGCTTCATTTTCTCTTTTGCCACTACACACCAAGCTGTTCAGGGCATCCTTTGTGATGCCAAATATAGTTAAATTTAGCACCATAAAATCCAAAGTGCTCTCACAATCCCCTTAGCAAATATTCATTCAGCACAACTTCTTCACTTTACAGATAATTGCTTCCAAATAGCCTAGGATAAAATTTTACGCTATCCATAGTGGTGGTGATCATTATCTATATCATCAGGCCAAAAGGTTATGATTATTTAATCATAATTATTCTGACCATGTCCATCAAAATGATGAAGTATCCATCTTAGTGGCTGACTAGCTTGCATGACCCAAAAAGATAAGGATTGCTAGAGAGCCATTAATCATTATGATTACGTCCATTATCATGTAAAAGTATCCATCTAAGTTGCCAGACCAGTGCTGCTTCAAAAGGTTATGATCACTAAATAACCCCCTTAATCAGACTTCATTGTTCACTATCTACCAGTTGTATTTGGGAGAGAAGGATGTTTAATTCTTCTGCTTTATATGACTGGTTCGTCCTCCACTATTATCGTTTCCTATTTTGTATTATTTACTACTAGTGTATATACCTGGTGTTGCCTGGGATTTTATTTTCTCATAGGTAATACTTGTTAGAAAGATTTGAGATCCTGTGTCTCTAATTCCCCAAACTGTCTTCTCCATTACCTATAACTTTTCCCCATATCTCCCAATCCAATCTGTATTCAGAGTTATTAACACACACAGGTTGGGTTCCTGAGGGAATACACTGCCCTCCTCCTTGCTGCTAGGCATCATCTCCATAGCAACTGGCCTATTCCAGACAGACATAGTTGACTGAGGCCCAAGGGCTCTCTGGCTGAGAAGTCTAAGGCCCCTCCCTAAACCCCAGGATTCCATAGAATCTTCTCAGGCTGCCAATCATATGAGGTCTTTACCTGACACAGCCAATCATACAAAGTCTTCACCTGACACAGACAAACAAACTTTGACTCTTATATATTAGATTATATTCTATACCTTTCTTACAACATGGCAACAAAATATCTTAAAACAGAGTGTGTGTGTGTGTGTGTGTGTGTGTGCTTTCAGGTCACCTGTTGACTTTTGGAGACCTCATGAAGTTTGTAGGGTTTTCTTAGACAAGGAACACTCAGAGGTGGCTTTTCCACTTCCTTCCTCTGAAATACAGTCTAAAGCACCTGATATTTGTTGGCGGTCTCCCATCCAAGTGCTACTTGAGTTAGATAGTAGCTGATATCCTGACCAAACCTCTACCAAGAGATGGCTTTGAGAACCTGCGAGTCAAGATGGAACTTCAGGGGTGATTGCACGGTTGAGAAAGGGTGTTGAGAGTGGCAACCTTTGCATGCTTAATTAACTGGCTAGTTAATCTGCATGTTTATTGTGGACATAGAGAGATAGCCTAGAGAAAACTTCCTGTTTGTTTTGGTCAACACCTCTTTCTCCAGCATGTATACATTCTTTGTTCTTAAAAAGGTTCCCTTGCCATTTACATCTCTCCTTTTGTCTTCGCCTTTTGTCCTGAAAGCATGCTCTGAGATCTCCTAACAGGGATTATTTTCAGCAAGTATGTGAGTGTTTAATCTCTTACTTTTTTTTTAAAGAATTGAACTTGTGTAAACTATGCACAAGATTTTGTGAGTAAACTCTTTTATATTTTTAACCCAACTGTTTGTGTTTATTTTGAGCTAGATTAAGTGTGTTTGGGGTGGAGTGATAGAAATGGGACTGGTAATCTGTTCAACTTCCATTTTTGTGCAATTACTAGATTCTCTGCTGATTGAGAGACTCATTACCAAAATCTCTCAATTCTCCAACAGAGTTGACCCTGGTGAACTTCCAAGATCAAATGGGACTCATGCCTTTATTGTAATCACCATCAAATAATAAAGATAATCATAAAATAGGACAACACTTGTCCACATAATCAAACTACAGTAGCTGAAACTGAGAAACTGATCCCAACAAATCTGTGTAGACAGAACACTGGACACTTCTCCAGACATTGCAATAACTGCGGGGTTGAGTTCTGAGAGAATGCAAGCATCTTTCTCTTTGAAGTCCCTAGCAAATTCAAAATAGCAGGTAACCAGGGAATTTTCCTTCTAGTTTCTCTGTGCCTCTTCTCAACAGGGCTCTCATCACTTGCAATAAGTCTGTTGGCTGATGTGTCAAAGGTCTACATGGCTTTGCCCTGCTGGTGGAGGAGGTACAGAGGAGTGCCCAGCTATGTTGTTGTTGAAGGATTTCCCAGTCCTCCGCCAACTCTGCTACTCTCATCTCGCAAGGCATTAGATGTGTTGGGAGGGGATGGCTGTGGCTGAAAGCTGTGGCTGGAAAGTGAGGCAGGACTTGTACCTTTATTCCTCATGATGGAGTTCTATGGTACTTCCTCCTACTTGAAGATCCATTGAGGATAAACAGTACCCCCAACTCAGATCCAGTCTGGCAATCCTATATAACAGGCACAACAGAGGTTCCTCACTAATCTTCATTCATATTTCCTTTGTGACCACTGTCAGTGTTGCTCCCTCCTTGGGGATATGCATAGTTGCCACCTTGCATAGCAAAACCAGGCCATGATGTGACTACCAATACCACTTATTATGCTTTAGAGGCTACACACATGTTATTGGATCCTCCCCCTTTGGTCTACCTCCCATTCTTGTAATGGAGTAGATGTGATAGATGACAGCTCTGAGGTCGACGAGCAATTGATTGTGCTAGAAACAGAGCCAGTGATGGACCAAACTATCTTGGAAACACCCTCATCAGCTGAAAGGCAGGCTGAGACTGAGTTGCTGCAACCAGTGCCAGTGGGAAGAGGGGACCAGCAATGATTTAGAGGAATTAGATTCACCCCCCAGTTGCCAATCACAGAGGAGACGCTGTTTGGGCAAGGCTGAGTAAACAGAACAATGATGAGTAACACCTGTTTTTATCAACATATAAGTTGGACGATGTGGCTTGCTGTTTGCTTGCAGCAAATCACTAATCAAGCTGACAACCCTTGTGTTCTGGCTCTCTTGATCCTTTTGGACTGACCTTTGGCATTCTGGACCATTTGGATGTGACCTTGACTTCAGCTCAGTTCAGCATTTCTCCTTGACTGTTTGCATTGGATACCTCCACTCCCTCCTCCTCTTGGACATTTACTATCACCTTCCTTCCCTTGCTGGCAGAAAGGCATGGGCAGGGAGTTGAACTCTGACAGCAGAAGCCACACCAGGTGAAAAAGACCGATATTATGGTCAATGCAGGTAGCCAGCTGGGTTCTTACTAGAGAAGAGAATCAATGTATGTGCAACTGAACATAATTTGACAGTAAGGTGCTTTGGGATCTGATAGCTGAACACAGTGGGATGACTCTGGAGTGTGCTGTTACCCTGTTCTCTTGGGGTCCCGGGAGGGGCGCCCAAATAACCAAACACAAACACAAAGTTGGGGAAATTAACTGGAGCACTCTCTTAAGCTAGCGAGAGGCAGGGTAACTTAGCAGGGATCTTGTAACCCAATGTCTATGGGGTCAGGTCAGTCAAGCAGTCAGACAGTTTTTAAAATAGCAGAATGATATCTTTATTAAAGGACGAACAACAAATAAGACACCACAAGGGGAAATGGGTGATATGACACCTTTTCTCGTAGTCCTGAAGAAGCGGGAAGAAACTCAGCGTAGAGGCCGAGGGGAGCTCTCTGGACAAAATGACAGCAAGGCTGGATGGAACTCAGGAGCGATCCGAGGTGGTCTCGGAATCGGGGAGTTTTTATAGGGTGAATTGTGCCCACAGGCCATGCCATACTCAGTGAGAACAATGCGGGTTTGAAGTGGGACAAAAGCTTTGGCAAAGGTCAAGTTTAACATGATGGGCTTAGCGCAGGTTTAACAATAGTATAACCAGTATGCAAATGGATTGGCATTGTCAGACTTTCGCCGCAAGGCCGGGCGTCTTTGTTTAGAGTCGCGCTTAAGCAATAGGTGTTTGCAGGGAGGTCCCTGAAGCAACGGAGTGGCTTTGTTCTGCCTGCCTAGGTGGAGAATGGAATGTCCAACAATTACTGGCCACACCTGAGTACATGCTTGTCCGGAGGCCTCACAAACACGTGGAGCGGGGTGGCAGAGGAAGGCTGAATGATTCTGATATCAAAAGAGATATCTAGTGCTATCACTGGGTGGGCCTGAACCATAGTAACAGTGCCATTCTTGAAAATAAGCTGTTCCAGGATCTGGTTCTCAGAGTCAGTAAGTCATCAAAGGCAATGTTCTTGCTTCTGGCACATGCCCCTCATATTTTGCCCCTGGTTTGTAGAAGTCTTCCTAGAATTAGTCTTCTCTGGCTAAATGGCACTAGTGCCAGGAATCAGTGAAAGGGCAGTGAGGGACTACAGGCACAGTTCATGCAGGAAGGCCAGGCTGGGACAGGTCAGGCCCTGGGATCAGCCCTTTGAGATTTTCTCATAGAGGCTGGGCACTAACAGTTCAGGCCTACAGCACAGGTATCAAGGCAAATAAGCCAAGTTGTACCTGATTCCAAGGTGATGGTGGCCTGTTTTCTTGCTGCCTCTTTTGAGTTTCATCACCCATCTTGCTTCTTCTGAGACTTTTATCTTTCCTTGTCCCTTAGTAGTTGTGCCAATGGGATGTGATACAGAAATACCACAAATAAACAAATAAGGTGCTGTTTCAGTGTTGGCAACCTGTTAGCTAATAGGCACATTGCATTCCTCTCTGCAGCTAAAAGGGGTGGAACAGCTATAGTGATCTATCATATCCTTTTACAGTCTTTCCTGCCACTTGCCCAGCCTGTTTCGTTGCCTGTAGAACTCTTGTAAACCAAGGGATATTATGCTGTGATGGGAACATCAGAGTGGACTCTTGAAAGTGATTGTGTCAGTGATGTTTGCCATCTTGCCATTTCATAGTGAGACCAGGGCCTCAACCAAATCCACAGCCCTAGCAATTGGAAAATCCCCCCAAATCCTATAGATTCCAAAAATCTTCAGAGACAGAGAACATCCTTATTAGTTTCCCAATCCTGCTGCAAGTCTCTGCTACCAGTAATCTCATTATTTTTGAAAGATTTTATTTCCTTTCTTTTATATCCTGCTTATTTTCCCAATGCAGGATCCAAGGTCTCAAGTTCTCTCTTGGCTAAGATCCAACTGAACACTAGTGGAGTGAAAAGTCCCTCTGGTGTACTAATAATGGGCACATCCAGACTGACTGAAAAGTCCCAGATTTTGTTTCTATACTTTCTGATTTTATACTGGCTTAAGATAAACTGACCTGCAGAGCCTGTATAAACACATCTCTGATTGTACCAGGAGCTGACAAAAAAAATATTATGGGATAAACAAAACGTGTATGGATCTCCAAAATAAAATCAGAAAGAACAGTAACAAAATTGGGTACTTTCTGATCTTCTTAATCAGTCTGGATGTGCCCAGTGTTGGTCCAACTGCTCCATGTCATTGCGTGTACATGGGTTGGTAGGGGATGATGGATTTTCCACTTGAACAATGAGGTCTGCATGAGCAGTGAAAAGAAAATCAAATTGCTACACTACAGTTGTTGACAAATTGGGCGCTGGTCAAGCTGAAGCAAGTCCAGAAGAGGGTGACCAAAATGGTGAGGGGCTTGGAAGCCATGCCCTATGAGGATAGACTTAGAGAGCTGAGTATGTTTAGTCTGCAGAAGAAAAGGTTAAGAGGGGACATGATAGCCATGTTTAAATATTTGAAGGGTTGCCATGTAGAGGAAGGAGAGGGCTTGTTTTCTGCTTCTCCAGAGACCAGGACAAGGAGCAATGGATTCAAGCTGCAGGAAAGGAGATTCCACTTGAACCTCAGGAAGAACTTCCTGACAGTCAGGGCTGTCCAGCAGTGGAATATGCTGCCTCATAGTGTGACGAAGTCTCCTTCTTTGGAGATTTTTTGAGGGTGTTCCTGCATGGCAGGGGATTGGACTGGATGGCCCCTGTGGTCTCTTCCAACTCTACATTTCTATGATTCTATGAAACCCCACCACCACCTTTTGCCCCTAAAATATCATAGGAACCCCTCTCATAACTTATTTTACTGCCCCATACAAAGGACAAGATGCCCACTGCCCCATCTAGAAGCAAACTGTACTGGCCTTTGAAATTTACTTCAATGCTGCACTCTGCCCCACTGCAACTGGAGTAGTGGGCTTGCAAGATGGCCTGTAAGTGGCACAGACCACTCTTGTTTTCTAGTAGATGGGAAGGACCATCAGCTGCTGCTGCATTCTCTCCTCCTGCATTTACTACCTAAGGCCATTTCCTCACTCTGCCTAACTGGAGGGCCGATCATGATCATGGGACTTTTACTAGTCAGACTGTAAACATCCGGCATGAAATTGCCAACATGTTTCTGTGATAAATGGAACATTTGTATGAGTGTGTACTTTTGAGTGAGATTTGCGCTTCTCCACTTTTAAATCAATGGGAGTACACTTCTAAAATGCACAGTGGCAGATTTCTTCTCTGATCTTCTCCTGTGTGAATCAAAGGGCTAAGTAAGGATGAGATAGCAGAGTCAGTATGATCCATTAAAACACCTGTTGCATCCAATTAGACTCAAGCCAGGTTTTAAGGGTTGAGTGGTTTTATGTTTCAAGCAGCCACCTCAATATAGATTTTGATATTTATGTACAGACGTCAGAATGAAATGTTGTTTCTGATGGTACCTGGTCAGAGATCAGAGCTAAGTCACCTGTTGACACTCACTAACACAAGCGCATGATAAAAAAAATATTAGAGAACTCATTTTCATTTCTTTTGCAACCTCATACTTATTGATTTTTACAAAGCTCTGTGTTTGTACAGTCTTGTCTCTGACATTTAAATTTTTGGGTTGGTGGGTTTTTTTTTGGTATCTAGCTATCAAACCAGTACAAAACAAAAAAATTATAAACAACAAAAACTATGTGCAGAAACTCACATGAAGTAAAGCCATATAACATTCTACCTGACAATATATAGCATCAGGAATATATAGCAATTGTGGGAGGAAATAAGAGCATTCTGGCCCCCCACATGAAAATTTCTCTTCGTTCTCCAATTTTTTAGCATTGCGGTAATTTAAAACTTCAATTGAGCATTTAGAAGTAGTGTAGGGGTGGACAATGTGCAACCTATTGGCCATATGCAGCCCTTGGGATTCCTAAGTATGGCCTGCAGGACCTCCAGAAGCCAAATCTTCCAGATCCCTCCCAGATTTTTTAATTTTTGGGGTGAGGAGGAGGGATTTGGGGATGGTTTTTGCCCCCAAATTGCCCCAAACCTCCCAAAGTCGTTTGCTCCACTAACCCCTCCCAGCCCAGCAAACCTTACCAAAACAGCCACCTTGCAAAAAAGAAAAACAAAAAGCTGAAAATTGGCCAAAATGTTATCACATCAGTTCTGGCACTCTGAAATGTGCTGCTGCTGCTGCAGCCCGCTAGACCTGCTCTGTTGCCAGTTACCCACTCCTGAAGTAGATTTTAGTCATCCAAAAAAAGGGGGAAGACAAAGTTACCAAAAGTATGCAAACCGTGGATATAAGAGTTGTAGGTGTGAAGGATTTTCAGTGTTCGACTCTTGAGATGCTAGAGATTTGGAGAGTGGAGGAAAATTTCATGGAGGGGAGGCAGCAGGCTTGAGGGGCAGTGTCCTCCATCTGCCCCCCTGCAGCTTCGACCCCACATAGCATTCTCTCTTAGTGTTTTGTCCTCATATTAGAAACCAGAGGTAGCAAATGTACAGCCCTTGTCTGCATAGCAAATAATACTTTCTGAGAATGGCAATAAAGCATTTTACCAGTTATTGAAAGGCAAAAGTGGACTGAATAGGGTGGCCATGTAAGAACTGACAAAAATAAAAAGCCAGGGGACAAAAGAGGGCACTGATTGGTATATGCTAACATATTTTCTTTGACCAGAACTCCCAGAATCCTTCAGCCAGCGAATCACTGGCCATGCAGGCTAAGATATTATGAAATCTGTAGTCCAGAAAAAAAAACCCCAAAAACTTTTCCCAAACTCTATTTGATTTTGAATAACAATGGAGACTGTGACTGGGTGACAAGTGTGCGTGCTCATTTTGCTAAGTGGTGATTTTGACAAAAAACTTCAAGACTTTCCTTTGTTACATACAGTTCTTTCAAATGGACTTGGCCTGGAATGCCCTTCAAGCAGATGGAGCCTGGCAGTAAATACTGGACTGGCCTCTTTAAAATAAGATATAGGGCCACCCTGCTGTTGAAGTATGAAGTATACAGTTCAGAAATTTATCATCATCAGCAGCAGCAGCAGCTTTGTTTTCTGTGTTTTACTTCCCACTATACGTAGATTGTGTCATCTGCTTGAACTTAAGCATTGTATAACTTTGTTTTTATTTTACTGAATGCTTTTGTGCCATTAAATGGCTATCTTGATAGATTCACGGCTAGCAGAACAGGCACCAGGTTAAATAATGAAACTGTCACAGAGTCCATGTGCTGAAAAAAGGACTGCATAACTCTCACCTTGCAATCATAGAGCAAATGTCATTAGAGTTGCTAACAGATAATATATAATGTATAGAAATGTTTCGAAATACATGCTATTTTGTAAGTTGTTCGCCGCCTTGATCCATATGGAGAGGCGGGATATAAATAAATAAATAAATAAATAAATAAATAAATAAATAAATATAAATAATGATTTCCAGTGTGAACTGTTAAAAAAAAGAGAAAGAAAAGAAAAGAAAGGCTGCACCTTAGTAGATATGCAATATTCAAAAGTTCTGTAATGCACACTAATAAGAAAAAAAATAATTATAAGAACAAACTCGATGTAGCAGATAGTGCCCTATCATCAATTGCTACTGGTTTTATAATAATAATCAAAAAACAGTTTTCACAACCAGGAGAGTATGAGATGGAATACAGAAAGAAACTGGCAGGCGAAAACATTATGTGGCAGATATAAATAAACAATAGGCAAACACCAATATCATGACTTTTACTTTTGCAGCCTGACTTTCACTTCCCTCCCTTCTCCATGCACCTCTATATCTTGCCCTCCAAAACTATTCTAGAGAACTCTCCAATCACAAGAATAGACTGTGAAGAAAAATGAAAGAGGAAACTACTTTTTTCCCCAGTTCTCTGACAGAATCTATTCCATCAGAAAGATGAGTTCATTGGATATTGTTGAGTCCTTAGACTGTATCCATTACAATGTTAAGGTGTCCATCCTGACACCTGCTTCAGGTGAGACTTGTCCCAGGTGAAAGTTGCATGATTCCCAGATGAAGGCTTTGGGGACTTCTGTTTCTTCCATTCAATACAATTTATTAACTGTTGTGTTTATTCCACAGTGTGCATACGCACAGAATCCAGCAAAGTTGGAGCCAAAGGTCATGTGAAAGGAAGCTTCACCTGAAGCTTCACCTGTAGCTGAATACTAAATGTGGGTTGGGCTAGCACTGGATCTGGTTGGTTACCATCTTGCATTTGGGGGTTTGTGTTAATTCTGGCAATCTACCAGGTTTCTTAAAAATCGCTCTTAAAGCAAAGCTCTTAAATAAATATAAGTATAAATATATTTATAAGTCTTCAGCAGGATGATTCTTACACTAAGATAAATAAATACAGGGGCATTTGAAAGCTAAGGCCATTTCCACATCTTTATCCTTTTCTGTCATCATCCTAGCAGTGCCTTTGCTGGGATGGGAGCATGTCCCCAATACTCTCCTCCACACCTGGACAGTTGCCTATGGATGGGAGCACAAGCAACACACACCTTTCTTCCACAGTGCAGCCAGCCTCTTTCCTGTGCTGCACTGGGGGAAAAAGTGCCTAGATTGAGCTTCTGCCCATTCTGCATGGTTGCTGCTGACAGGAGCATAGCACAATCATGGACCATTAATAGATATTTTTTTTATTAATAGAACATACTGCAATTGTGATGGGTCGGGATACGTTGGCAGCGGGATCACTATGACATCATGCGAAAGCACGACTTGCAGATCGCCAGCAACACATCCCCATTGCGGGACAGCAAAGTTGGGTGGAAATGGCCTAAGTTGTCCTTAAGGGAGCAATATGTATTTAATTCACCATGCCTGAATACAAGTTAATACCCACTGCACTGAAGAGTGGGTTCACAGCAGAGGTATATTTACACTGGAGTGTAATACTGATTTTCCAACAGTTTAGCTGGAAACATTATCATTTAAAGGGAAACAGAATAAAACTCTAGCCATTTCCACACTAGCCTGTTATAGCGCTGTGATTCCCGAAACTGCAACCCCCAGGATTTCATAGGATGTTGAAAATGGAATCATAGTGCTATAATAGGCTAGTGTGGAAATGGCCTCTGAAAACTGAACAGCAGTTGCGTGGAAAATTTGCCTGTGAGAGTAGAGACAGCAGGACAGTTGTATGACTCAATGAGATGAGAAACTGCAGGATGATTATACAGCGGCCATTTGTTCTGCTATTTTGAGCAGGGAGCTTACTCCATTTCTTGTGAGATAACAACACACTTCATCTATTAGTTATTATTTCTTAAAAGTGTTGGTTTTTGTCATTTCTTACACCATCAGGTTTCCCAAGGAAATGCAAGACAGATAAAAAGAAAAGAAAGAAGATAAAATATTTTTTTCAAAACAGAATAAATCATGTATTTAAAAACTGGCTAAAAAATCCAATTAAAACAGTTAAAATTCTGGTTTGAAGGCCCCAAAGCCATGTGAACAACACAGTCTTGTCTGCTCATTAGCCTTAGAGGGGATGGGTGGTGAGAGATTATTAGTGGAATGAACATCACTGTGGAGGTGCCCATTTTAGAATGGTGAGTTTGAAAGAACCAAAGTGCAGGCAGAAAAATAAGGCCCTTTCTGCACGTGGTTATTAAGGCAGGCCAATGCGTCTTGCCACGGAGGTCTTCTGCACGTTGGAGCGGACTAGGTTCGGTTTATTTACCTTCGTTCCGCACGTAATTCCAACTAAATGCACCCCCATGTGGTGGTAAAGCGCACTATTTGAAAACTGGAAGAAATTGGTTTTCCATTTTTCCAGATCGATCCAATTCATCCTTTCACAGTGGTGCAGACACGTACATTCACGCCAGTGCAAATTGGTGGTCAGGGGAGGGCTCATGGGAGGGGCCAGGGGGTAGTATGGACTTTTGCATGTACGCACATACACAATGACGTACTAAACCATGCAAAAAAAAAAAAAAGGGCCAAACACAGCCGACAGGGCAGAGTGAGGGGAGTAGCAAGAGTGGCCACAGTGGAGGCAGTGTGGATTCATGAACTCGCACTCCTCCGAATCAGAATGGAACATACGCAGTAGCTGAGAGGAAGGAAATGAGGGAAAGTCCACCTTGTTTCGAACCCAGAAAATCTGGTAAGAAATGGCATGAACCGATTCACCAGCCTTGTGCGGAAAGGGCCTAAGTTTAGAATCCTCAACAGGAGGAACTTTCATAAAGGAAATACATTCTTGGATAGCAAGAGCCTGATTTTCCCTAAACTAATCTAAAAGAGGCAGACATGTCAAGGCATGTCTTCCTTCGTCAAAGAGCACAGGGGAAGAGTGTGGAGGGGTTCAGTCTGGGCAGGTTTATTTTTCCTTTACAAAAGAGGGCAGTAACTTAATTAACCTTAATTGAACAAGACAAGGTTTTCTTCCTGTAATGCCTTTGGGATAGGTGGCTGATAGAAGAAGCAAAAACAAGCAGGAAAGGGAAACAAAAGATCCTAACCCTTCTCTGCCTAAGCCATCTCATCCCTGGTGGACAAGAGAGCAGCAAGAACAAGTGCAGAAGGTGCTGTTTCTTCTAACAGTTAGAAGCTGAGTAGGGATGGATCTGTTGGCTTACACAAGTGATGTGCTGTCATTGAAAAAGTCATGTCTCATATATTCACCAACTTAGCCTCATGGGATGATTGGAGATCAAACAGATAGATCAGCAGTTGCTGGTTGTTATCTGCCAGTGAATAGTTAAGTCTGAATCTAGAAATCTGCTGGTCACCAATAAGGAAGCTCCCTCCAGGAATGAAAGACTTTTTAACTGTTAAGACTGTTTTCACTTATATCTGAGAGACTGGCCTGTGTGTGTGTGTGTTTGTGACAAACTAGGAAAAGGGGTGGGGATAGTATCTTAGAGGAGGTAGCAGGGAGGAGACAGTCCAGAATGCTGTGTGTGATAAGCTTCTAGCATTAACAAATGCTGTAATTCCAGAATAGTTCTGAAGTTGCGAAACCAAACAGACCAATCCCAATTCAACAGTGTCCTTACAATGACATTACTTCAGCAGGAGTCTGGTGTGTTAAAGTCCACAGTTACAAATTTTTAACAGCCATAAAAGATTCCAGCTGGTGCTAGTGCTGTGATTCTTACTTCAGTTTTGCCAAATTTTATTCCTAGTTCGTGTGGTTGAGTTAGTATCTAACACCTTGGAATCAGTTTGGGGTCTACAATGTCAAGGCAGTTATTAAGTGTTATGATTGAGCTCCTACATCAAACATGTAGCCATGATGTTGTGGCTATGATCCATCTCCCGATATACCCCTCCTCCAAATCCACTCTTAAAATCCAGGCAGCTGCACCAAGGGATGGAGTTCTGCAGCCCCCAGCCCCCTCCAGCCGCTGATCCATAGCGTGACAAGCAGGAACACTGCAGGGTCCTGTCATAACTCTTCATCACATCACTGCTTGCTGGTGGAAGTGGCTGAATGTGTCATCCTTCAATGCCATACTCACTAAGGCCACAGAACTCTGTCTCTCAATATGGCTGCCTGGATTTTAAGATGGGTTTAGGGGGCATTTACAGTTGTGATAATAGTGCCACGATCATAAGTGTGAATACCAAACAGTTACGAGATTATAAGCCAGTAACTTCTTGACAATATCCCAGCCCATGTCTTTTTCCATCAAGACCAGCTTGTAAACTTGTTGGGTGGAACACAGTTTTTACATGTGTTTTATAAAGCAGCCAGTGTTATGGGAGGCCATGCTACAAATATTATTGCATTCTTGCATATATAGAGCAAGATTTAATGGGCTATTCTGCTGATAGAACAAATTCGATCAGCCCAACTGGGGTGTTTCCCCCTCCATGCAGCCTCCCGCCATACCCCTTCCAAATCTGCTCCAGAAGTCTGGGAAATTCTCTGGTTCTCTTTTCTGGATGGCACACACAGTTTCCAGGAGGAGGAGAGGTTAAGAAAGTCCTGTCATGTTGATGGTTTAATAGCACGACTCCAGACTTAGGCCTTAGCTTTCCCTTATGCTTTGGATGCAGCCCTGTTCCTTTTCCATTTTGAACACCCGAGGAGTCTCATTAAAGAGGCCCTGCATCTTTTTCAGCTCACATCTTCTATGCGTATACCTGTAAGAGCCAACCCAGAGGTCCCTTCTAGGTTTTATGTAATATTAATAATGTCACATAACAAGGTTTTATCCACCTCTCACATGAAAGATTTTGCTTCTTCCTCTAACCGGTATAAAATATTTGATGGATCATACCACTCTCTCCTTCTGCAGTCTGTTTTTCTCTCTTGTTCCCTTTCTCTTAATTACCTCTGTGCTATCCACAGGTTCATTTCCATTCCTAAGGGAATGCACCTTGCCAGAGGAACAACTGAATTTCTTCATGGTCTCTGAGGGAAACAGAAAAGGCCCATCAATCTACTGTTCTTTTCTTTTTCTTTTTCTTTTGTTCTCTCTCTCTCTCTCTCTCCCACCCCCTTGCATTCACATGTGTGCACACACAAAACCAAATATATATAGCTCTGACGCCAGCTTAGCTAAAGAATGGTAAAGAAGCATATAATACATTTGTCATTTCAAGTAAGCTTTTTCAAAGGAGTTACAAATATGGTTATGCCTCCTGGGTCTTAATAAATAAACAAGCTTAAGTACATGAGCAGATGTAAAAACAAAGTGACTGTACTGTAGGCAGTACTAACTTTGAAAGCTTGGCAATATGATCCAAGTGTTTCATTTAGAGATCCCAATATGGGAATCATAGTAGGAACACCCACTGCCCTACAGCCATGGCTTTGTCAGGGAAGTAATATGGATGCAGGAAAAAGTCTTGCAAAAATGACACAGTGCAGCACTTGGTAGATTTTTTTTTTTCATTTCAAACTCCAGATGAAGGAATCAATGCTCCTTTTGGACAGGAAGCAGAGGGACACCAAAAAGCCACCTGCCTTGTCTATAGAAAGTACTATATCAAGAAGAAGGGTAGGGTAACACTATTTTTTTATACTAATTTTCTTATGCTTTGAGTTTGAGATTGAAAAACATCTAGAGTTTGAATAGAGTTTGAAAACTCTCAATCAGAAGTATCCAAGTATACCAGCACCCTGAAGTGGTACAGTTCACCAATATGCCCAGCATGTGGTTCTGCTGATGGTGTGGGTTAGTTCTTCATTATCAATGTTCCAGGAATGTTCCCTGCCAATACACATTTACCATAAATATTCAATTATGGTATGCCTACACTTCTCACATATCATAGTGTCAAGGGACTACTGTTTTCTGGTGCTAGCCTTTATTATTAAATCACAAAGTCAGAGATCCAGCTATATATGGATCCTTCAGTCAAGAAATGAAAACCATGTCTACAGCAGCACTTATGAATAGCTCTCTCTCTGTGTGTATGTAACATATGGAATCATATTACTGTGCAGCAGTAAAAATTTTCATAAAATGTATATATTTCCACATGAAAGCATTAGGGACTAATTCATGATCCCTTACTTCAATATGTCAGTTGCAGTCCTAGATTCAGTGGCGATGACTGGTGGCCTCTATATTAATGGGAGTGTCAACCCACTCTGAATTTTCATCGAAACTTGAAAGGAGTTATCCAAGGTTCTGAGACCTACCTTCCAAGCTGGCTCAGTATTTTGGTAGCACCTTTAAATTATGGATAACAATCTGGTGGGGATTCACCTTCATATTTACAATGGGAACCAGCTCCCAACACTGTCTAGATTCACTTACCTTGGTCTATGTCCCATTGAACTCAGTGGTTCTCACTTCAACAAACACATAGCATTACACTGAACAGCTTTGTGCTAGTGTGAGATCAGTGTTTGTAGGACACAGATGGGGATAATACTGTAACAACCATCTGAAGGTAGGATTGTTTCTTCCTTTGCATATGAAAACTATGCAGCATGATAATAAACTCTGTTTTGGTGGGTTTCAAAATTCACATAATTTCGCTGTTATTTTTAGACAAAGACATCAAGTTAATTAGTAAAGGTGCAGCAGGTCTTGGCTATTTGTTATTTAATGTTTATCAGCAGCATTTGTTAAATTATATTCTCATAACCTGTTTAGTGGTGTGAGCAGGACAGGCTTAATGGTGTGGACAGGGAATTTTAGTATGCAAATCATCCATTCTCTGTGCTTTTTTTATTTGGCTTCCCCCCACGAAGGAAAATACATGCACATCTCATTGCCTCATTTAAAAAAGGTAAAAAACAGAGAATACACCTCGTTGGAGAATATAAGCCACAATTATAATCTTGTAACTTATGGGGTTCATGTTTACATTCATTAATGACTGAACATGACCCTGAAAACCTACCTTTTCAGTCAACCAGTGCCCAAACTGAATGATTTCTCAAGCACTGAAGATCAGGATCCTGGGAAATCATGCCTGCAGGGCTGTCTTGGCCATGGGTCTTCTTGGGAAAAGCAGGTGCAGCAGTTCCCCAAGGAGTATCTCCAACTACCTGTTCTGAATACGCCCCATGACCAGGGCCATTTCCGCACTGGACTGTTATAGCGCTATTATTCCACTTTCAACATCCTATGGAATCCTGGGATTTGCGGTTTTGGGAGGGGTTGGCTGGCCCCTTCTGAAACTGCAAACCCCAGGATTCCATAGGATGTTGAAAGTGGAATAATAGCACTATAACAGTCCAGTGCAGAAATGACCCAGGAAAGCAATGCAGGCATCATTTCCCAGTGCCTTTAGTTGGGACACTGCCTGGCTGAACCGGTAATTTTGAGGGGGATGACATTGTCAGACATAGCTACCATAATGGATTTCAGCCATCCTCTTTTGTGGGAATAAAAACAGGGGGAAAAGGCAGAAGAATAACATTTATCAGGAAAATCCATCTGGCAATTCATGTATAACTGAACAATAGGACTGAGTCAGTGTTTGCAAAATTATCATACAAATTCTTCCAGAATTAAAACAGTTGCAGAGCATGCATACAAATGAAAAGAGATGGAGGTCTCCTTAATTTTCTCCTTTTGAATGAATGCCTTTGTTATTTTTTAAAAAATGTTCTGTGTTGGTATAGAACATTCTTCTTGTTTCTGTATTATGTGGATTTCTTTATTACATTGTAAGATGCAATCTGTATTCTGTCACCTTCTCTCAAGCCTGAAGAGAAAATTGAATTTCACCAAAATCAGTGGTGCTTACCATTAAAGTTAGAGGAAAAGGAACTCTTTTAATTCCATTCTCCATGTGAGCAATTGTAATCTGGTTTTATTTCACCACCTAATAATAGATATTTGAGCTTGATTATGTTCCATTCACATATGCAAACCTCAGCAGGAGCTTGCCCAAAGAAATAATGAATATATTATAGATACTACTGAGCTGGAGGACAGCCGCTCTTAATAGGATGACAAAGGTATAATTTCATTGTTCTTTCTTCTCTTATTATTTTCATCATTATCTTAAAAGTCAATCTAAATCATACAACTGAACACTGCATTTCCTGAAAGATGAAATAACAATGATGATGGTGATAATGTGGAAGGCCATAGCTATTGAAAATTAAATATCAAAAACTTTTTCTGCCAGCTGAGATCATCTACGGTAGTTTACTTTCTATCTCAGTGTATGTCTCTTAATAAACTTGGGCCAGTATCCTGTTAGTGACATATACAAGCATAAATCTGCATCATGCTTGTGTCGTATTTTTCTGGGTACCTTCCACAACAGTGAAAGCCCCCTGTCTACAGACATTTCATGGCTAGTGGAGAGCAGAGGGGATTGGTGATATGTCTGCCTATGTTCCAGAACATAGCTAGACACCCTTCTGAACCCTCCACTCTCCACTAGCACTGCTGAGTCCTGAAGGTAGTGGCAGGGGAACAACAGGGGAGGTCCACTTGTGGAATTCTTATGCTATGCTCAATGCTCAATATGCTCAATGCTCAACGATCTCAGCCTCAGTGTGCTTGCTTTACTGGGAAACAGGCAAGCTCTTTAATCAGTCTGATATCTGCACTTTTGTTCCTGTTGATTCCAATTTATGGTGATCCCTTTTTTAAAAAAAATAATTTTATTCAAATTTCAACAGATAAAACAGACAATTATCTCTGCAATGTTTACATGTAGTGTCTTTCCTTCTTCCTTTCCTTTCTGGATTACAATTATTAATATTCCCTCTATTTATTATACCACATATCGCAATAAAATGTTAGTAATCTATAATTTGTTAGTTCCTGCTGTATGTCTCTGCTTTACTTGTTACATGATATTTCATTGACTATTAACCTGTATAGTAATTGATATCATGAAAAATGTATTACCTTCTGTCTACCCCAACCCAAATCTGTAACAATCTTCCACTCTTTATTAATGTCTTTGTCTGATTTCCCTTTTAGTCTTTGTGTAAGTATACCTGCGTTTCTATTTTCCATAAAAGTTGTCCACCACTGTTCAGTTGTAGGTGTAGTTTCATTTTTCCAAAGTCATGCATACCCAATGCGGGCCGTCGTCACCATGTACAATATTTATGGTGACCCTAAGGCAAAACTGTCACAGGTTTTTATGGGGCTGAGAATGTGTGATGCCCTCATGGTCACCCATTAGGTTTTCATGGCTGAGGGGGGAACTGAACCTTGGTCTCCAGGGTCTGTGGTCTAACAGTGAAGCCACTGTACCATGCTTGCGATATCTGCATACATATATGACATTCCTCTGCTCTTCCAAACCACTTCCCATCAGGAAGGACATCTTCCAATTTGTCTTCCAGCAGCTGTGTTTCTAGAATACTAATAGGAACCAGACCTTCATATCAGAAAGAAAAAAAAATGCAACAGGATTGGGGAAAAGCACAACATTTGGTACAATTACAATAAGGATAAATTAGAACATAAATAATTGATCTTCAATAGCTGATATGGGGACAATAGAGTTAAGGTTGTACAAACACTCTGATGAAGACAATTTTATCTCCATTTATCTTGCATTTCAAAGGACCCTCATCACTGAAATGCCTGTCTTGACAAGCCGGCAAGGGGATCTCAGTGACTGTTCTGAAAATAGTTTTGTTTGCAACATTAATAGCTTCCCGAATCCTGACAGTCTATGCAACATGAAACTTGTGTTGAGTTGGAGTGCACCATTGGTCTGAGAAGAAACTATGCAAAAACTACTCTGCTTGTTTGATGAGCTTTGATATATCATAACTGGGTTTACGAAATCTCTCTCCCTCTTTCTGTTTCTCTCTTTCTATCAAGTAGAACAATATTTGATCAATCCAATATCTGTCAACCCAGTCATTTGCATAGGGAGATTTTGGCAACGTTTTAAGGAGCAGTGTGTTCCTGCATCCCAGTGTGTTCCACTATGAAGTAAAATGTTTAGGAACTTGCTATGGCTGAGAAAATCTCAGCTGGCATGAGATTTGTAAGAAGAAATCTTATGCAATTCACAATATGAGACTTGGAACAGGTCTATATAATACCTTCTTCTGAATGTCCCTGCCTCAGCTTGGGCAGGCAGGCAATGAGCCCTACTCTTTCTCTTTAATTTGGGATCACTCCACATGTAAGTTGGTTGTCCTGGTGGAGGCTGAGAAAGTTTTTTTTTTTTTTTAAATGCCAGTGAGACTGTTGCAAAGGGATCTTCTCCAGGGTCCTTTCTTGGAGTATTACCATTGCAAATTGTACACAAATGCTTCTTCAATATAGTTGTTACTTATTACCCAGGTGGAGGAGAGAAATCAAAGCTCAAATTAGTAAGGAAAGCTAACACACCAGGGCATTACAGGTTTGGCCTTGGGGATCTTCTGGGCAGATTTGGGGCAATTGCCAGAAGGACCTAACTATATTGAGATATTGCTGAGTGGCACAGCCATTTCCTGGCAGGTGGAACAGGTAGTCATAAGCTTTCCATGCTTGTGACACGTAGATGTCTACATATGTAGTTAACAATGTTATAACCAAAGATTTAATTCAGAGAGAGGCAACTATGCAGGGCTGCTCACCAGTTTTAACCTCCACTCTTCCTTGATTGTACATCTCAGGCAAACCAAAAGTGGCATCATGCCACTTCCAGTTCCACATTTCCCTAAACTTCTGTTTTTTAAAGGAGGTTACTGTTTTGTGCTTTATCACAAACAGAACAGGAAACCTATTTTCTGATGACAGTTAAAAGATAGCTTCCATTTAGGAGGTGACAGAAGAAAACTCATGGAACATGTCAACCTTTTTGACTGTGGGATGAAACCCTGAGAAAATATGGTAATGTACCCTATCCAAAACAGTTTTATGTACATTAATTAGATCCCCCGCGATAAGCATTTAGATGAATTATTTTCTTCCTTCCTGTGTTTACCCCGAAGTTAATTATTTTGAAGAAGATAAAAAGATAAATACAGGAGATTTTGACATATGTCAAGTCATGAAGATCTATTTCATCCAAAAAAAGTCAGTGTTTACTGTGGGATGTGACCTTTAACTATTTCCCTTTCATCAGTGTAAAATTTTTATTTCTCCATATGCCAGAGCTGCAAGATATAGTTAAAACAGATGATTTCATTTTGATACATGGAGGAAAGTCATATAAATAATTTTGTGTTATGCACTTTGATCTCCAAATAAGAACCAGGGCAGGTTTCTTGTTTTAAAAAGAAACAAACCCTACATCCAAATGTTTTGTTGCACATCCAAAATGGGTGATGTTTCTCATGTACATCATGATTTATACTGTCTTTCATATGGATTTAAAGCATAAATCAGTGAAAAATGACTTAATGATAATTTGTGTGTGCTTCTCTGTCCAGCGTTGGTCATAAACAAACTTCACTTTTCAACAAATGTGAACTTGTCTTTTATAAAGTTGGCTGATGATTGAGGTTAAGAAATACATAGGAGCTGCAACTCCTGAGAGAACTGAAACTGATCCAGCAAGAGGAAAAGGAAGAGGAAGGTGCGGTTGGAGGAGCGGGAGAAGGAGCAGTGGGAGGAGCAACTGAAGAAGGAGCAGTGGGAGGAGCAACAGGAGGAGGAGAGAAGAAGACTTCGGGAGATAAACGAAAGGACAGAGGCTGAGGAGGACTGGAAGGAACAATATGAAATAACAGAAGAAGAAGAAAGAGAACTTCATGGAGTAGGAGAAGGGTAGATGAGTAGTGATTAGAATATATTTTTGTAGATTGTAAATGTATAGAGTTTGATCTATATATATATAAAGTAAAAGGGTAGAGAGAGGGAAGGGAGAGGGGAAGAGGGAAAAAATAAGGGAAAGAAAACAAGTCGGGAGAGGATATTGGTCTCTATGCCGGGAGTAGGTATACCTTCACCCCCCCCAAGACCATGGGAGGTCATTGCCAAGGCAGAAGTGCTTTGGAGGGAAAGGGGGGGACGAATGTTTGTGTGGGTAGGGGAGGGGAGTGGGAGGGGGGAAGGGAGGGGGAGGGGGAGCACCATCACACTAAAGAGCCAATGGGGAGTGGGATTAGGAAACGGGAAATATGAAAAATGGAGAATAGACTGAGAATATCAACATTGAATGTGAAAGGCTTAGGGACAATAATAAAGAGAAAAAGGATAGAATCGATATTAAAAAAAGATAAGGCTGATATAATTTTTTTACAAGAAACACATGGAAAAAGAGATAAAAAAAATGAGCTTAGATTGAACTGGGTAGCCACTTATGAGGAAGCATTTGGTACATCCAAATCAAGCGGAGTTGCAATAATAATTTCCAAAAGATGTAATTTCATTGTTACAAGTGTGGAGTTAGATGAAAAAGGTAGATATGTAATTATACTAGGTGAAATAGATGGAGAAACATATGTTATAGTGAATATCTATGCACCTAATGAGAAGCAAAAAGAGTTTTATGAAGAAATATTTAATAAGATTAAAAATATGAAAGGAGATTACACAATAATGGCAGGTGATTTTAATATGGTGATGGATAGATGGAAAGATAAATCGGATCCATTAATTAGAGACAGATATAATAATATAACAATTTTGAATAAATTAGTGAGTAGAAATGAATTGATAGATGTCTGGAGGTTAATAAAGGGTGAGGAAAAGAAATATACGTATTATTCATCAGTTCATAAAAATTATTCAAGAATAGATTATATCTTTGTCTCAAAGAATATGATACCTAGATTAATAAATACAGAAATAGAAACAATAAAAGTGACAGACCATACTTTGATGAATTTGGATATAACTATGAAAAGGAATTATAGAGAAGCAAAAAGGTGGAGATTGGATAGTAAGTTACTTAATTATAAGGAGATAGTAAGTAAAATAGAGAAGGAATGGCAAGAAATTTGGGATATAAACAATAAGGAAGTAACACAAGATGTATTATGGGATACAATGAAGGCAGTGGTAAGAGGATTATGTATTAAAGAATCAAGCAAATTAAAGAGACAATTAGGAGAAAAAAAATTGAATTTAGAAAAAGAAATAAAAGAACTAGAGAATGGTTATATAATAGATAGAACTAAACAGAAATTAATAATATTACAAGCCAAAAGAGATGAATCAGAAAAGATAGAAATGGATGAAGTTCAGAAAAACTTAATATATTTGAAAAGGGAATACTTTGAATATAGCAATAAAAATTCTAAAATGCTGGCTAAATCAGTACAATCAAAAAAAATTAGAAATATGATTGGCGTAGTAAAAGATAAATTTGGTAAAGAAAAAAGGTTGATGAAAGAGAAATTAAAAATATTTGAGGAATTTTATCAGAATTGTATTTAGCAGAAGATAAATCTGTAGAGAATATAGAGGACTATATTAATAAAAATTGGAAAGTAAGATTAACAGAACAAGATAAAGGATTGATGGAAGAAATGATATCAGAAGAGGAAATAGAAGAAGTAATAAATAACTTAAAAGGAGGAAAATCACCAGGATTGGATGGACTAGGTCCAGAATACTATAAAACATTTAAAAAAGGTTTAATCCCTAAACTAAAAGGGTTATATAATAGTATATTAAGGGGTGGAAAAATCCCATTATCATGGAAGCAGTCACTAATAATATTAATTTTGAAACCAAATAAGGATCCTATGGATCCAGGTTCTTATAGACCAATATCTTTAATAAACCAAGATGCAAAAATTTTGACAGCAATAATGGCGAAGAGGTTAAATAAATTTATTTATAAATATATACATAAAGATCAATGTGGTTTTATTCAAGGAAGACAAATGGCAAATTTAATAGGGAGAACGATAAATAAAATAAATTTAATGGATAGAGAAAAACAAAAAGCTGGAATTTTAGCGTTAGATATATTTAAAGCCTTTGATTGTGTGGAATGGCCGGCGTTAAAAACAATTTTAAATAAAATAGGATTAGGAGAAAGATTCAAAGGGTTAATAAATCAATTATATTCATATAATACATCTGTAGTGATGGTAAATGATGGATTTACAGATCAGATTCAAATAACAAGAGGAACGAGACAAGGATGTCCATTATCTCCAGTTTTATTTGCAATAGTTATAGAAATATTAGCGAATGTGATAAGAAATGATGAGAATTTGGAAGGAATTGGAGCTAAGGAGAAAAATAAAATAAGCTTATTTGCAGATGACACATTGTTGACAATTAAAGATCCGGTTGAAAAGATGGATAGAATAGATAAACATTTAAAAGAGTTTGGGGAGAAGACAGGATTGAAAATAAATTGGGCCAAATCGGAAATAATGTTATTTAATTATACTAAAGAAGAAGTACAAAAATTTATAAGTAGTAAAAGAGGATTACTTAAAGTAAAAGAATCAATTAAATATTTAGGAATAGATATTACAAAAAATTTACAAGGACTACAAGAAAAAAATTTCAAGAAATTAAGATTAGAAATTAAACGGAAATTAGAGGATTATAAAAATATAAAGTTATCGTGGTTTGGTAGAATAGCAGTGGTAAAAATGAAAATTTTACCTAAAATTAATTTTTTGTTTAGAATGTTACCAATAAAAGTATCAGAGGAAGAGTTAAAGGAGTGGCAAAAGATATTAAATAATTTTTGTAATGGAAATAAGAAAGCGAGGATTAATAAGAAATATTGGTATAAAAGTCAAAAAGAAGGTGGCCTCGGACTTCCAAATTTAAAATGGTATTATTATGCAAATCAATTGAGATATATCATAGATGGAGTTTCAGGAAACGGTGATTTAGATTGGTTAGAGACAGATGATAAGAATATTGAGATGAAATTAGAAAATATATTTTTTAGGAATTTTTCAAAGAAAGAAATGGAAAAAATAGAAAATCCTTTTATAAAAAATATAATAGAAATATGGAAGAAAAATAAAAGAAAATTGATGCCGAATATATCAATATTAACTCCGATAGTAATGATGGAAAAATTTCCAATAAATTTAAGAGAAATAATAGAGAAAGAAATAAAAAAACAAAAAATATATAGATTAAAAGATTGGATGAAAATAATGATAAATAAAGAAAGAATGAAAGAGAGATTGCAGGAAACTAAGATATCTTGGTTAAATTATATACAATTAGAGCAATGGACAAAGAGTATGAAAAGATATGTTAAGGATTTTAAAGAATATACTAAATTTGAACAAATTATTATTCAAAGAGAAAATATGCAAGAAAATGAAATATTAAAAGGTAGTATAAGTGAAATATATAAAATATTAGCAAAAGAACAAGAAGAGGATTATCTTAGAAAAATATGGGAGGAAGAGACAGTACAAACTATAGATTTTCAAGAATGGAGAAAAATTTGGGAACAACGCCATTTAAAAAAATTATCAATAAGAATAAAAGAGAATTATTATAAAATAGTTTGGAAATGGTACTTGACTCCAGTGAAATTAAATCAAATAGATGAGAAATATTCAAGATTGTGTTGGAGAGGATGTCAAGAAATTGGTACATATATGCATATGTGGTGGAATTGCAACAAGATAAAGGAATTTTGGCAAAAGGTTTTTAAAGAGATAAAAGAGATTATAGGATTAGAAATACCAGTATGTCCAAATATAGCGTTGTTGTCCATATATAATAAGCTAGAGTGTACTCAGGCAAAGAAAGAATTAATAACAAATTTGTTAACTGCAGCGAGATTAATAATAGCAAAAAAATGGAAGACAAATGAAAAATTTCAAATAGAAGAATGGTATAAAGAAGTGTGGAAAATTGCAATCAATGATAAACTAACATGTAGAATTAGGTTTATGAAAGGTTTGGCAAAAACAAATGATTTTGAAGAAATTTGGAAAATATTTTTAGAAAAAGTTTTGAAAAGAGATGGTAATGCTACCCTGTTAAAAGAAGAATGGCAATTTTGGAAAGTGGATTAAATAAAAAGTTGGCTCTGGGGGGTGGGTTTTTTTTATTATTACTTTTATCTTTTATTTTGTATTTTTATATTGTTTATTATCTGTGTGTGTTAAACTTGTGATTTATAGATGTAATTTGATATGTGATGTTCAATGTTTAAAAAGGGGGAAAAAGTTAAAAGGTAATTGGTTTTAGAGAGAGGTTATTTTTAGAGATATTAAGTAATAAGTTTATAATTAATAATAGTAAGAGATTAAATGGGAGTGAAAAATATTGAATTAAGAGTGAAAGTATAATAATAAAAATGAATATAATGAAAATAAGAATTGAAGATACGTAACAAAAATGTATAAGTTGTATGAACGGAACAAGCTGAACAAGTTTATGATTTTAGGGGAAGGGAAAAACAATAATATCAGTTTGCATTGTTTAAAAGAAGGAAAAAATTTTTTTTGTTTTGTTTGGTTTGTTTGTTTGTTTTCTAACTCACCATTATGTATAACACATGGTGTTTTATTTTTCGTTTGTTTTTGAATAAAAAAAAAGAAAGAAATACATAGGAGCAGAGAATAAGATTCTGCTTCTGGCCCAGATGCATTTAACAGTTAAATATAAAGCCTTCTGTACACCTTCAGAAACCAAAGTACAACTAGTCAGAGGAAATTATTTCACATACCTACACACATCCTTTTAGATAAGGAGTGGGCAGGTGCAGCAAATCAGAGAGCTTTTTTTTTTTGTTTTGTTTTTTGCACCCTGTGACTCTCTGGAGGGGCACATTGATTGCCCTGAATCCCCCTTCCCAAACTGGAAGTTGCTGCAACTCCACTTCTCATTTTGAAACACAAAACCAGAGTCCTGTGAGATTTATGCCATCACCACTTACTTTTTTGGTCATGGTGTAGGTTGAAATTCTTAACCACTTACATAACAACCAACCCTCCAACCCACTCTTGAAGTAATGCCCCCCCCCGGCCCTGGTGGCGCAGTGGTTAAATGCCAGTACTGCAACCACAAGGTTGTGAGTTCGATCCTGCCGGGCTCCAGGTTGACTCAGCCTTCCATCCTTTTGCAGGTCGGTAAAATGAGTACCCAGCTTGTTGGGGGCAATTAGCTAAAACACATTGTAAACCGCTTAGATAACACTTAGTTGATAGGCGGTATAGAAATAAATGCTATTGCTATTGCTATATGTCATTTCCATGTCAAAGGAATGTTTTCTGCAGTTTCCCCTTCAAATTGTTGATGCTATCATACTATTTCTTTATATGCTGCCTTTCTCCCAAAATTGGGACTGAAGTCAGCTTAATATTTTTTTAAAAAAATACAGCTAAAAACATACAAAAAGGTGAACATTAAAGTAGGGTTAAACTACCCAAATGATTTAAAATGACATTTAAAAAAAGATAAAATACTGTTAGAAAGATAAAAACCATTTAGAATAATCCAGTCTAAAACAGTACAGGACCACAACCCATTTTTAAAAAACTTTCTATTTTCAAAGCTTGCTAGGAAAAAAAAAAAAAGATATTTGCCTGCTGACAGAGCAACAGCAGGGAGGAGGCCGTTCTGGTCTCCCTGGGAAGAAAGTTCCAGAGTCTAGGGGCAGCCACAAAGAAGGTGCTCTCTCATTTGTGACAGTGGGAGACTGAGCAATGGGGCCTCTCCTTAGGGCCTAAGCAGGTTCATCTAAGGAGACAGGGTCTGCCGGATAGCTTTGACATGAGCCATATAGGGCTTTATAGCCCATAACCAGCACTTTGTCTTCCCAGGAGCAAACTGGCAGCCAGTGGAGCTACATACATACATACTACAGGGGATTAGTATGTCCTTGCAACCTACCCCAGTTAACACTCTGGCTGCAGCTCGTTGAACAAGCTGAAATTTCTGAACAGTCTTCAGAGGCAGGCCCATTTAGCACATGCTACAGTAGTCCAAACAGGATATAACTAAGGCATATATCACCATGGTCAGATCTGACATCTCAAGGAATAGGAGCAGTTTGCACACAAGCTTTAAATGTGCAAAAGCACTCCTGGCCACCATGGAAAGCTGGGCCTCCAGGTTCAAAACTGAGTCCAGGAGTACCCCCAAACTGCGAATCTGCATCTTTAGGGAGATTGTAATCCTATCTAACACAGGCTGAATCCCTATTCCCTGCCTTTTGACTGACCAGGAGCACCTCTGTCTTGTGTGGATTAAGTTTCAATTTGTTTGCTCTCATACAGTCCATCCATCCAGTTCTTCATGGATGTCTGTTGCTGGATGTGTCTCCACAGATCTACACAGTGATATAGAAATAGCTGTCTGGGGCAGGGTGTGCATCACTTAACATGTGAGTTTGGGGAGATAGCAACGGGAGTGCCATGTCAAACCTATGTCTCCTGATGCAGGATTCCAGCCCAAGTATTTTTTGTTTGCTCTTTTGTTTGGTGCAGGACTGAACCCTGTTTAAAAGTGGAATGGCGACTACTGAAGGTTTCCAAGAGAAATACTTCACTTTAGGGGATGGGAGAAAAAAGGATATCCCAAGATGTTTACAGGGGGTCATGGACTACATAAAGAGTCTTTGGGTCATGCGTGGTCCCAGGTGGTGCTTTCCTAGCCCCTTCTCTAAATCAATCATATTTGCTGGCATATAAGACACACTTTCCCCCCAAAAAATGCCTTCTGAAAATGAGGTGCATCTTATATACTGGCAAATACAGTAACTCCTGCCAGGGCATAGGAAAGCCAGGGGGATGAAAGAGTGCTTGTGGAAGTGCCTGGGTGGGGAGAAGTCCCACTGAGGCAAAAAGGAAAGGCACCTTTCTGTTCCTTTTGCTGGGGAGCGGAATGATTTCTCCCCACCAAGGCAGAGACAACAGGGAGAAAGGAGCTTCTTACACACGCACACACCCCCTCCTGTTCTTTCTGCCTTGACAGGGAAGTTTCCTCTTAAGGCAGAGAGGACATAAAGGGGGAGAAAGGAGCTTCTTTCACATACACAGACACACCCTTCTTGTTCTTTCTGCCTTGGCAGGGAGGTCTCCCCACCCAGGCAGAAATGATGGGAACGGGGGAATGGGGTTACTGAAATATTTCTTCCTAAAGAATACAGTCTGAAAATAGGGTGTGTCTTATACGCCAGTGCGTCTAATATCCCGGCAAACATGGTAATTCTGCTTAATTCACATTCTCAGAACCATACTCACCATTAATAATGTGGATTATATTCTCCAGAACCACCATCCTGGTACTCATTTTACCGACCTGCGAAAGGATGCCTGTACCTTCCAGACAAGTGCTGAATTTAATGAGTACCCAGCTTGTTGGGGGCATGTATAGAAATGTTTTGAAATATATGCTATTTGTAAGCTGTTCGCCGCCTCGATCCATGTGGAGAGGCAGGATGCAAATAAATAATAATAATAAAAAAGATGTAATCTGTGAAATTGTTAGCAAAGGCCATTATTACTCCAAGGGAAAAACTCACCTACTTGCCATCTCCCCTTATATGTTTGGTCTCCCAGGTTTTCAGGCATCCCAGTCTCCAACAAACTATTTGGTTGGTGGATTTGAAAGATTTGGTTTGCCTATTTTGGCACAGGGATTTGGATTCGCTGATCTCAAATCCTCACCCAGGATTTGAGGATTCAGTTGGCTCATCCCTCATTTTAAATCATTTTTTATTGCTTTAAGTTTTTAATTCCTCTGAATTGTTCAGATATATTTTACCTGTACCTGGAATCTTACAATGCTAGTCATAGAATATAAATGGTTAGTATTCCATTAATGATTTATAACAACATGAGTCTAACTTATACCATTGTGTCCTACAATTTTGGTTGTTTCATAGTTTAGAATTCTCTCTTGACCACACAATAACCAAAAGCCCACCCCCAAATACACCTTGTTAACTACTAAACCCCCTCCCCCAACATGACCATTTCTTCATTGACAGTAAGAGAATTAGAGGCAATGAATCCAGCTATTTTTCTGTAGTTGAATGCTCTGCAAGGACATCATCCGTAGAGATGTCTAAAGGACTCCTCGAGATCCCTCTGGGGCCTGTTGTAGCACATCCAGGTAAAAGCAATTAGCTGGTTATCCCCTTGCTTCATGAATTCTCAGAACTGGCTGTGTGTTGGATGAGGGCTGTGTAGCTTGCCAGGTGATTTTTGGGGATGCTAGCATCAGAAGATAGCTACATGAGACATGTATGTCTCCTCATGGAGAATCTTACCCAAATATCTTAATGAAGGAAGGAAGGAATTATCAGCCTGCCTTTCACTTGAGCTGGTGATGTGTCTTGTGGCAGCTGCAGGCAGCATTCCTGTTTATGGGATGTGGTACACACTATTTGGCACACTTGTGCTTATTCTCCACCATTTTGCTACTACTCCACACCTTCCTTTAAGCGTCTGCTATCTGAGGCAGCCTCCTAATTCTGCTTAATAGCAGGTGATGATTCAATGTATTTATGTGTAATATGTAGTTTTACCCTGACTCTGTGGCTGGGAACAGGGGAGAATTACACTAGATCAATACGAAGAAATCTTTTCAACTCTTGCTTCGGGAAGAGAGACACTAAGCAGATTAAAGCTTCCCTCCAGGTATAACAGCAGGAGCCCTTTGTACCATAACAACATGTACATTCAATTTGTTCCAAAAGCCTGGTGCTACTTACCAGAATTTATGCTGTGGTCTCTTTCCTCCCCTCCCTCTCTTTGAGACTCAAATTGTAGAGGTGAAGTGGCAAAGATTCATTTTGTCCTCCCTCCCCAATTATTAGTGCTCTCTTAAGTTAACCTTGAGAAAAATGATAAAAAAGAAAAACAGTGCTGCTTACCCTACCAGTGCTGCATTCAGATGCTCACAGCTGTCTCTTTAAAAACTAAGAAATGGAACAAGCTGGTGAAAGGAGCCCTCATCTAATTAAGAACAGTCAAGCAAGCTGCATGTTCCAACTTTATTTCAGTGAACTCCATGAGAGTAATGATTCTTACATCTTTTAAAGATGAACGTACTCCCCCCATTTATTGCAGTATCGTTATTAAAATTATTATTTAGGCTTCCTAGATATCTTACTTCAAATCACGTATTTGATAGTAGTTGATTATGGACACAATGTGATCAGAATGGATCTGATCATGTAATATATGCTCCTTTTCTGTCCATTTGGCATGCATTACCAACACATGTTTATTATTACTTTTTACATTTATATCTCACATTTCCTTCTTTAAAAAAGCAGCAAGCAGAAAAAGCAGAATATACAAATTGGGAATGGCCATAGCTGAGTGATAAAACAAAAGTGTAAGTAGCAGGGTTTAAGGTCTCTTTCACACCACACAATTCTAGTACTATGAATCCACTCTAACTGCTATAGCTGTATCCTACAGAATCCTGTGATTTGTAGTTTGATCAGCTCAAGGAATCCTCTGGTGGAAAAGTCTAAATACCCAATGCAACTCTAAATTCCACGATGCTACAGAATGTAGCCATGGCAGTTAGAGTGGATTTCTAGAATTGTGTTGTATGAAAAAGACCTGAATGCCTGGGGTGAAGAAAAACATAAAGTAACCTAATATAAACTACAACAAAATATATAATTTATGATCTCAAAACAGGATTATTGTTGCAACTCTCCTCCCCTGTCCAGAATCTCTTATTACTTTCCCTTTTCACTTTCCAACTGTCCTGTCTAATGAATGTCAACTCTTCCCTTCCCAGGATTCTGCCATCTTCTTCACAGCCAACCTGTTCATACCCATTTCTATGTTTTCTCAGCTGGCCACTCCCACATAAAGGTTATTATATTACACCAGGCTTCTTTTAATTGTTATAGGAGTTAAAGTGTAGTATTTCATTCTGAGGTCTAGTGACTGATACATGTTCGCCCAGTGAGCATCACAGAAAAAGAGAACTGAACCCAGATCTCTACAGTTCTAGTCAAGCATGCTATTTCCATCTTCAAAATGTAATGCTTGACTGGGAATGATGAATGCTGCAGCCCAGTACATCTGGATGGCATCAGATTTATGATCTCTACTTTAACACATTGGCTGGCATCCTGTCAAACAATTACAAATGTATAAACCAGACTTAATGCACTCGTAACTGTACGTTATTTATGTTTATGTTTATTTATGTTTATGTTTATGTTTATGATTGCAGCACTTTCGCCATGATCGTAAATGCCCCTTGAATCCCACCTCAGACTCCAGGGAGCTGGTCAGAGTGATGGAGGTCTATTATGTTGGTGATTGTGATACAGCAGATGATGTTTCCAACCTCCTCCTGCCATCCATCTGTGGTGTGACAATCAGAAGCAAGACCCTGATGCAACTCCTGATCCAACTGCAGATGACCGAAAGGGGCTGAAAATGTCATTCTGCCACATCTTGGTTGCTCGCAGAACAGTCCTGTACCACTTGGAGCAGATGCTGGCTGTTAAAGTAGGTTTGAGGTATTGCATCAGGAAATGATATGTAGTTAAATATTCTTAAACACATCTGTGATATAAGATCTCAGTCACTGACTCTAGTTCTTAGTGTAGTTCTTAAAGTTTCTACGTTTCTCACAAACACAATGAGTCTTTGTACATACTGTTATCTTAGTACTTTAGCTACAGGGCTTTGAAAAGACTTGGACAAGGTCATTTTTAATGATTTTTGTAACTTGAGTCCTTTATTGCAATGGAAACCTTATGAAAAATATGGAATATTGCATTACACTAGGTTATTTGTACTTTTAACACTATCCATTGGGATTCTAACTGCATCAGGAATGGCTTTGGCAGGATATTAAAAACCTAAGGGCAGTTGTTCTCCAGTACCTTATTTTTCCTCTGATAATGGCATAATGAAATTCACCATCAAAAACAGGATTACGGGAGATTAAATGGTCATCATTGTCTAATTCCCCCAGACCAAGGATTCTAGTGTTAGTTGAACATTTCCAGTCATTTCATGACAAAGAATGATTCAGTCTGAAAAAGGGCATTGTGTCCCCATGCTTCTAACCTGAACTTGGAAAGTAACTTTTTTCAAGCTCTGCTGCTCTGTAATTTCATGAGACCTATAGTTTTGATCCAACTATGCCCAAACCAGAACTCTTTACTGAACAGAAAATTAATTCCAATGAAATGAAATTAATTCCAATGAAATTGTTATTATTATTATTATTATTTTAGCATTGGCTATTGCTATCCCATCACTGTGAATGATGGGATTTATAGCCCAAAACCAGTGGAGGATGTCAGATTGGGAAAAGCTATGCTATATTGCTTCACTGAGGCTTCCTTTTCTGATTAATCAGCATGATTAACCTTTAGGAATGAGTAGAGTTCTACAGAAAATATCCAGGAAAAGGTTATACGCTACTTAGGGAGTCATAATAGTTGCATCTGGTGGCTTTCATGTCAGTGGAGTGGAGCTCTGAGGTTTTGGGGCCTAACCAGCTCTGCTGTGGCATTTGCTAATCAAATTGCAGAAAAGTTCTGTTGAGAAATGAAAGGAGATCTTCTGGCAGAGTTTATCATGTACCGGTATATATTTTTCTACCCCTCATGTTTGTCCATCTGAAGCCAGTATCTCACTCTGCCTAAGAAGAGAGTCTGCCTCCCTATATCTGGAATGTGCTACTTCCTACAGCATGAGCGGGGTTACATACTTGAGTGATCATTGTCATCATCATTGTCATCACCACAACATTCATCTTCCTTAGTTTAAAAAACATCTCTGATGTTAGGGAGCTGGGTCATATTTTGGCCTTCTTCCTCACAAAGTCTAGAGTTCTGTGGGCAGGGATCTCAATGGGAAGAGACTTGAGTACCTGTCTGCAGTCTGAAGTGTCACAACCCGGAAATACTTAGCTGTTGTTGGTGAGAACTAGGCCTTAGAGAGTATGATGGCACACACAGAGAGACAAAGACCTAAGGAAGAAGCTCTGTCCCCATGTCCCATCTACAATACATACTTCTTCTCACAAACAGCAGATACGGCGATAAATTTGTGTCTGAGTTCTGACACTTTGGATTGTGTTCAGGTACTCATTTGGAGAAAAACCTTTATAATAATTGCAATTAAAAAGAGGAAAAGAGAGAGAGACAGAAAGGGAGTTAGGAAAATAAAGAACATTTCAAGGTGCTGCATTATACTCTGAAGCAGTCAGTGGCTTTATGAAATCCATACCATTTTAAACATGGGATGAATTTTGTCAGAAGTCTTTTAAAAATGCAATCATCAGTTTTGTTCCTGCTAACACTGATGCAGTGCAAATGCACCTATTACAAGAGATTGCTTTGTAAATGTAATAAGTTGCTTAAACATTCTTTTTCTGCTACTCAAATGAAGTCTGAGGTATCCAGGCACTGCCAAGGACAAAATATGGCGGAAATTATTAAAATTTTATACAACGAGTATATACTCATGTTTCTCACCTTAAAAAAAGGAAGCTTTATTTGTTTTCACAAGGAACAAAGAAATCAGATAGGAAGGTGTTTTGTTTTTTAAAAAAATGTAATTTCCTACCATCCAAATGAAATACATTGTGTTTCAGGGGAATGGTGATTTCTGAGTGAGCTGCTTTGTGTTAGTTCATCCTGAGTTATAGAATGAAACCTATGAGGTCAAGAAATTGCAGTTAAAACGTTTCCCAATAAATTAACATACTTTCAAAAAGCTTTCACTATGCAGATTAATTTGAATACAGATGTGTTCAGCAGCAGCTCCAGAACTCAGTGTATTGCTGTTTGTTAGAAGGCATACCAGTGGCAGCTGGGTGCTTCTGTGTCAGTGGTATGGGGTACTTTAGAGGAACTTTCTAAGGTGTCAAAATGCTGTTTTCAAAATTGGCTCAGCACTTTTGATAGCTCCTTTAAAAAGTGGAAAGCAAAACTTGGAACAGGCACCATGTCCCAAATGGAAACTATCATTTCCCACTGAGGAATAACTACAACAGCTGGGCAGGTTCTGTAGCTTTGGACAGAGGCTACTTTTTTAAAGTCCTTTTAGGATGCTGACTTGACAAGCTGGATGTGCTGAAATTCCCTCTTATGTCTAGCTCTTCACAACATCCCATGTGTGGCCAGGCAAAGAGAACCTGGTTATGAGTTCTCCTGTGTCTGAGTAGTCATGCTGAAGTCCTATTTGTCCCTTTCTAATGTGCTATGCCCATTGTAGAAATGTCAGAGAGAGAACTGTGGCCTAAAGCTATTTTACCCATGATTGAGTACGAATGAGCTTGTGAATCCTATTCAAGCTTTTTAGAATTACCTCTAGAAAACTTAGTAACACCAGATGTTGTATCTCCTTCTCTGAAAAAAAAGTATCTCCCTATATGAACCTTCCAGAGCCCTAAGATCTACAGAGAAGGCTTTCACTCAGTCCCACCACCACCCCAGGCTCACCTGGGCCATTTCCGCACTATACTCTTATAGCGCGATTATTTCACTTTCAACATCCTATGGTATCCTGGGGTTTGCAGTTTTTGGAGGGGCCAGCCAGACATGGGAGAGAGATTCTCAGTGGCTGCTCCCACCTTGTGGAACACTCTTCCATGGGAGGCTAGGCTGGTCCCTGCTCTGCTTTTATGGGCAGGCAATGACTTTTTTTTTAAGTGAGCTGGAGATCTTTTACTTATTAGCTGTTTTAAAAATCTATTGTTAGCTTTATAATTTTATATGTCTTTTAATGTCTTGTTTATTTGCTTTTAATTTTTTTTAAAAAAATTTGGAAGCTGCCTTTGTCCCATCTTGGGAGAAAAGGTGTCATATAAACTTAATAAATAAACCCAAACAAGCAAATAAATACATGCATGTTTGGGAGGTTGCTGCTGGGTCTTGTGGAAGACTCTCCACAAGTCCTCAGGGAATTCTCTCCACTCCTCAGGCTCACCCAAGAAACTCACGTTTTCTATTGTTATTAACAATCATGTTGGTGACAATGATGTTGTGATTTTAGTGCCAGAGCCCCATTCTTTGTCCTGCTCTAAATGGCATGATGAGGCCAAATGCCTGTATCCATTGACTCTGTCTAGTTCCCGACCTTGCTTTTTCATGCACTGGCATTGCACAAGCACAACATGGAAACTCCCTTCATGTTGAGTCAGGTGGTCATCAGCTAAGAACGAGCGGAGATGGGTGTTTAGGCTTTTAAATGCTTTAAAGACAGCATTTGGTTAGGTCATTATATATCTAATCTGGTTTGGTTGTACCACAACAGTCCAAATGCTGTTGCTCTTTTCCCAGTATTGTGCAGAAGAGGTAAGGGAAGACAGACAAAATTTGCTAGCTCCTGGAAGCCTTTTTTTCACCAATACCTTCTTCCTTCATGGCTCCAGTGCCAGTCCCCCCTCCCCAGCATCACTGCTTACACTGGTGTAGTGATGTAGTGCATCAACAGGATCTTGACAGTTTTTCTCATGTTATGGTTGTGGTCCTGCATTTTTAGTGATGTACTAAGTTCTTTTAGATATAATACATCTTCTGGTGTATAGATTTCCATATTGTTGAACTTCTGAATTCATTTTTGTCAATATTCTGGTTTATTTTCTGTGCTTTTTATCCCAGTTTTGTGTGGCAAACAAAATGCTTTTGGTGAGGACATAATTTCCTTTTCCTTTCTGGCAGAGCACTCAAAGCCAGGCATGTTATTTTGGCACAATAGCTGACAAGCACTGCTCCTCATTACTGGCAGTAAAAAGTACAGTAACGAAACATTAGATAACTAAACCATATGCTACACCCTTATGTTACCTCAAATTTACTGCCTGTAGATGGTCCAATGTAGGGCTGGCTTCGGGAGATGGTACACAGAAGAAGAAAATGGACCTTCTATATGTAATGATTTGAGATTCTAAATTAAGATTTAGTCTTTCTTCCAGAAGATCTCTAGGCAAGCAGATACTTTAATGCTGAGAAGTCTGTACATGTGTCTCCAGAGCTCTATTTTCACATCAGTACCCTTGTATGTGAGCACTGGAGACTTTGGATTGTGGCCATTCTATTATTTCCCACAAATGGAAAAGCAAATAATATTGTGTTGTGCAGATCCCTCTCCAGACTAGAGTGGTAATACAAACGAGCGAAAATAATAACATCTGCCAATTGGTGCTTCAACTTGTGAAAACATTTTTTCAGTAATTTTAAACAGAAAGGCTTCTTGAGAAGTAGACAAAACAGCATTTGACCAAATCTTTGTACTCAGGAAATTGAGTCTGCTTTGTCTAATGGTTAAGAAGGAATAACTCAGCACCTAAGGAATTAAATTAAACACTTGGTTTCTCAAACGATTATTACCCAACAAATCCATTGCCTATAAGATACATGTGGAAAACAGCTGAGAGTAATTTTGGGCTAAACTGCTTGGCAAATCTAAATTTTTAAACAGATATTGCATATGGAGTAGAACTGGGAAAACATAATTGTTGTTAATTATACCCTCTATTAGCATTTAGAGGAAAGTGAGTGAATAAAAAGGCAAGAGTTTAAGAAACAGGTGGCTATGAAAAATGATAAAAATTAAAGTGACAGATATCACATAGAAATTATGACAGACCTCCCCCCTCACAGCAAAGATTAAAGAACAAAGGTTGAACTTTTAGGCCCATTCACACACTAGCAAATCTCACTGAAATAAATGGGACGAACTTCTGAGAAATCACATTTAGGATCATGTTACATAATATATACATTTAAAAATAAAAAAAATAAACCTATTTCTTGCCTGGATATTATAAAGTCAATCCTGGAATCATTGCTACCAGACGGCAGGCTGTAGATTTCATGGACATGGCCTTTAACAATTTAGATTAAGTTTGTTCCTGGCACTAATAAGCCCTAAAGTTGTTTCGAAATTGCACTTTTTACATGATTGAATTTTAGAGGTACATAATGTCTGCACTGATTCTTCTACAAATCAATTTCATGCAGGTTCGTTTTAAAAGATGCAGAGAATGAGTTGGATCCAAACTTGGAGTTAAAGTAGATCCAGTGAAATCTGCAGCACTTAAGTTAATCATGACTAACTTGTCCCCTTGATTTTAGTATGTCTTCTCCAAGATATCCAAGTCTGTATCTAACCCCAAATAATTACATCCTTGCTAATATCCAGGATTGTAACTCTTTTGCTTTTGTTGTTACAGTATTCCTTCAAGTTGTTTCTAACTGATGGCAACCCTATGACAAACCTAACAAGAAGTTTTCTTGGTGAGATTTGTTCAGAGGGGGTTTGTCATTGTCTTACTCTGAGGCTAAGAGAAAATGATTTGCCCAGCATCACCCAGTGGATTTCAATGGCTTAGCAGGGATTTGAGTCCTGGTCTCCCAGTATCCTCATCCAACACTCCAACCATTACACTACATTTCATCAATAGCAAAATTTACACTTTTTAAAAAATTGCCTGAGTAATATGTGAACATGGGTACATTTCAAGCAGGGATGTGTGACCTGGGAACCAGCTTGATCTTCCACCATGCTAATCTGAGAGGTTAAATGATGTCAGGGGGTAGGACCCTGCATACTAAAAGTCACCCTTGCCATGACATGCTCAATCTCTCCCCACCATAACACCTGTGGTAGCTTTCTATTTCTAAGGAGAATTTTTTTGGGCTGGTGCTTGCAGGACTGGTTCCTCTAAACTACAGACTGAGGCCATTTCTGCACAGGGCAAGGGAATCGCCTCGTGCCGCTACTTACTGGATCTTCTGGCTCCCCAGTCCGGTCCAGGCTGCTCCAGAGCAGTGCGTGATCGTAGATCTGCATTGCTCCGGCGTCCAAAATGGCAGCTTCCTGTTGGTTGTTGGTCCCGACCAACTGCTGAAGCTCGTCAGCCTAAAGCCCGCCCTCTGCAGATCACAGGCTCGCATTGGTGCAAGCCTGAGAATCTGCACCGGAGAGCAGGCACGCAGCGGCGTGCTCCAGGCTTTTGAAAGACCGGAAAAACCAGGTCTTTCAAAAGCACGCTGGAGGACCACTTGGGGTCATTCCGGAGCAGACTGAGGTACGGATCTACAGTAAGTAGTCCAGACCCAGTCCGCTCCAAGGTGCAGACGTCCTCCGTGGAGGACACACTGCACCATTTTTATTACCCCGTGTGGAAATGGCCTGAGTGGCACATCTGCTTCAAGTGGCTCCTGTTGCCCTGACTGGAATGTCTGGAGTTTCATGAAGAGCCATCCTCACTCTTATCTCCTTTTGGTGATCAGAGATAAAAGCAGAGGTCATGAGCCCTGGCTAGCCTGGGTGGAGATCATGGGAGCTGGTTTCAACCTGTAGGATGAGGTTAGCCATCTCTGATTTAAAGTCTGCAGCTTTAAACATACTCACTAGCAAGTAAAACTAACTAAACAAACATAGGACTTACTTCCATGTAAACCTGCCGTAAAAACAGAATTTGCCCAGCATGGCTTTTGTGTTAATTCATGTTGGTTAATTCTATTGATTCATTCTATTTTTTCAATGTTAATTCATATGTAACGTTGTAGTAAAAATGAGTTGTAGATTCCCCCAATGAAGAGGGAACATTTTGACAAATAAATTACTGAAAAATAAAAAGTATATAATATTATTTTTACTATGAAATAATAATCTTGCCCTTTTGAACAAACCCTTTTCATCTTTCCTGTTACTGATCCGCACCGTTTTTCTCCTTACTCCTTTCCCATTGTTTTATTTTGTTGGAGATGGTGCTAATGAAAGTTTGAATCTCCTTCTATTTATGTTTTCTGAAGTATAACTGAAGAAGAAGAAGAAGAAGAAGAAGAAGAAGAAGAAGAAGAAGAAGAAGAAGAAGAAGAAGAAGAAAGCCATAATCTTGCACACAGTTAGGTTGCCAAAGAGGATAAAAATTGGGTTTTATGTCTTCTATATTACACTAAGTGCTAACCTTTTATTGATGGTGCTACATTCCCGCCATGACTAAGTGCTAATGTCTTATAGATGAGTATTACAAAGCAAATGAAACTGAAATGCATTTAAAATTCAAAGTGATCGGAGGATCATTATTGAAAACCCATAAAAAAATACATGGAACATAACGAATTGGCTGCCAGAAGGTTGATTTGCTAGTAAACTAGTAGAAGCTAGTAAAATGCGGGCTGGACAGGGCTACTGTTGGGTGGATTTGTAATTGATTGACCGACCGCACCCAAAGGGTGATCACCAATGGCTGCTTTTCATCCTGGAGAGAAGTGACTAGTGGGGTGCCACAGGGTTCTGTCCTGGGCCCAGTGCTATTCAACATCTTCATCAATGATTGGATGAAGGAGTGGAGGGCATGCTGATCAAATCTGCAGACGATACCAAACTGGGGGAGGGGGTTGCTAACACACCAGAGGATAGGATCAAATTTCAAAATGATCTTGACAGATTGGAGAGCTAGGCCAAAGCTAACGAAATGAATTTCAACAGAGAGAAATGTAGGGTCCTGCACTTAGGCAGAGAAAATGAAAGTCACAGGTATAGGATGGGGGACATGTGGCTGGATAGCAGTATATGTGAAAAGGATCTAGGAGTCTTGGTAGATCACAAGCTGAACGTGAGTCAGCAGTGTGACGCGGCAGCCAAGAAAGCCAACACGATTCTTGGTTGCATCAATAGAAGTATAGTGTCTAGATTGAGGGAGGTAATGGTTCCACTCTATTCTGCATTGGTTAGGCCTCATTTGGAGTACTGTGTCCAGTTCTGGGCACCTCAGTTCAAGAAGGATGTCAACAAGCTGGAATGTGTCCAGAGGAGGGCGACCAAAATGGTGAAGGGTCTGGAAGCCATGCCCTATGAAGAATGCCTTAGGGAGCTGGGTATGTTTAGTCTGCAGAAGAGAAGGTTAAGAGGGGACATGATAGCCATATTTAAATATTTGAAGGGATGTCATGTTGAGGAGGGAGCAGGCTTGTTCTCTATCACTCCAGAGACTAGGACAAGAAGCAATGAATTCAAGCTGCAGGAAAGGAGATTCCACTTGAACCTCAGGAAGAACTTCCTGACGGTCAGAGCTGTCCGGCAGTGGAATATGTTGCCTTGGAGTTTGGTGGAGTCTCCTTCTTTGGAGGTTTTTAAGCAGAGGCTGGATGGCCACCTGTTGAGAATGCTTTGATGGGTGTTCCTGCATAGCAGGGGTTTGGACTGGATGGCCCCTGAGGTCCCTTCCAACTCTATGATTCTATGATTTGAGGGGTTCTTTTCCCCTGCTACTCTAGTAAATACTCATTTGCACATAACATAACATAGAAACATTAACTACTTTCCATTAGGGTATGAATGCAATTAAACAAACAAGAGGTTTTACAAGCTTCAAAGCATTGTGGTAGAACAACATACAACCAAATATTTTATTAAATCAGATACAATCCTTCCATTGACCATTGGTTTTGTTTTGTGGGGAATGCTCTTTTTTTTCATCATAGGCTTTCTAAAATACGGAAAATTTTTTTTTTTTTTTTGGGGGGGGGTATGGAAAACAAACCTGATTTGAAAATTTTACTTTGGAGATGGTTCCAGCTATTTATGCAAACAAAGTTCTGATATTCCCAAAAGGACAGTCACTGCAGCCATGCGAATAGATGGATATTTGAAACTGAAAAATACCAAAAGAATAATGGAAAATGTATATGGCACTATTCTGATTAATTCCTTATTCCTGGCTACATCACAGCAAATGTTTAGATCAGAATGTGCATAAATGAAAATGGGCATTATTTTGAAAAGGCACATATTATAATGTGGCTTTATATGTTCAGGATTCACCCAAGATATTCTGTCTGGGTTGACAATCCAGATGGTTCCCTCTCTTTATTAGAAAATAAAGATTGAAATAACAAACACTCATACTTTCAAAGCACCTCTGATCTACACACCACAACCTCTGTACAAGCACCGTTTGGAATTTTTCACTTTCTATCCTGTATATACACATTGGGGTGGAGAACGTTTTGCCTTTCAGATGCTTTGGACTTTAAGTCATGGAAGCCCCTGTGAAGAGGGGCCAAAGGAAAGGGGTTATGGGAGTGGGAGTCCAAGACATGTGGAGAGCCAAAGGTTCTCCACTCCTGAATTACAGCTAGGGTTGCCAGAGTGAAAACTGGAGAGGGCTCTACTTTTAATGCTTGTGTAGAAGAGAGAATTTCAGGAAGCGTTGCTTGTTACCTGGTTGCTGGTCTACTTGACCATTAGAAATGCAGGCACTGTTTCCAGTTTTTAGTCTGGCAACCCTAGTTACAGCATCACACACGTTTGTAATTTATCTTTGCTATATATGTTTCCCATAATTTTTGAGGCCACAAGAAGGGTCAAGTTTATAAAGGAGGGAAGTTTATAAAAGTTTATAAAGGAGGGAAGCCTGTGTTGCAAACATGAAGATTTTAGTTCTGAATCCAGCCCAGAAGATCACCTTTACTTTCTGACAAAATCTGAAGGAAAATGGAAGCCTAGAAGCCTAGATCTTCTCACTGGGGAACTCAGTATAGAAACACAGAAATTTAATGGAATAACTAAATGGCATAATTAATTGAGTAGGTTCATTGGCATAATGGGTATTTTTTATCTAGGCCTACTCGGGCCTTAAGGGTATGGTTAACCTGACTGCATGAGAAAGGGGAATAATTCCACAACCATTGCCACTGGTTGCATGTGAAGAGTGATAGTCTGAAAAGGATAATATCATCCATATGTGAAATTTCTCTATGGCATTGGCAGCACCAATTTCTTAAGGTTTTGGATTTCAAGGGAAAAGATCATTTTCAGATTATTGTTCTAAATATGACAAAATCCACAAAAGAGTGATACGTTCATTGGCCAACTGAAATGTGGAAAATGTATCATACAAGCTTTCAGAGCTTCACTGCCTTCTTCATCAGGCAAAGGCCATTTCTGCATCACATTGTTATAGTGCTATTATTCCACTTTCAACCTCCTGTGGAATTCTGGGCTTTGTGGTTTACTGAGGCCAAAGAGCTCTCTGGCTGAGAATTCTAAAGGCCCCTCCCTAAACTGCAAATCCCAGGATTCTACTAGATGTTGAAAGTGGAATAAGAGCACTACAACAGTGTAGTGCAGAAATGACCAAAGATGCTAAAAATCATGCAGGAGAAGAAAAATGACACTGTTAGAGTCACAGGCCTACATTTTGTTTCAGACGTTATTCCTATTGTCAGTTAAGATGCTCTAGGGGGTTAGCAATGCAAGTAGAAGTCATACCCCTTCTTGTTCATGTGGGAACTGGGGACAAAGGGCAGTAAGAGTCAGGCAATAATATTTCAAATCCATTACAAGTAGTAAAGTAGCTTCGCTTGAGAACTAGGCTACCTCTGTCTCGTCTGTTTCCTAAGCAGAGAACACTGAATTTCTCAAGATGTCAGTGTACTGTTACATCTGGAAAACTTTTAGATGCTGTGTAGGTAAAACTTGCCAACTGCAGTCTAGTGGGTAGCCAATAACAGTATCCTTCTTTTGTGGATATTGGATTTTGTTGTATTTTGCTGCATGGCCAACACAGCTGCCCCAAATGTGCTCTCAATATGAAGAGATTGAAAAAGGAGGGGGCAGGGTTTGCCTGCTTCCTCCTCTTATGCATTCTGGATAACCTTCTCATGAACAGCTGAATAAGGACTTCTTTCTTACTCTTATGCTTCTGGTAGTTTGTGTTCTGCAGGTGATTCCTGAGTGAAAAACCCCAACTTGTCTTGTTTTGCTTAATGCAACCTTCCCAGAACTGGACATTCTCCAAGTGGATTGGTCATCATCCCCAGCCATTTGGGTATACTTAAATCACCACTTTCTGCACAGAAGTATTTGAGAAAATGCATACTTTTAAGTATATGTCTGCTATTTTCTGCTTTGGTATCTGCACCAAGGACAAAGCAGTGGGCACTTGAGTTATTTTTCTGTTAAGTATGTATTTTGATAGATGTGTTCCAAAATTATTCCCTCACCATTTGGGAACCGAGACACATAGACTCATTAATTCTTTCCTGCAATCCCACACAATTAGGGAGACAATTAGAAAGAGGGCACTTTGAACATTTAACCTCTGTCTACTTAGTGAAAACAGGAGGTCTCTTGTTGCTGCTCGCATCGGTCCAGCTATAGCCAGAGGCCTCACTCCGTTGAAGTCTCTAGCGATAGCAGCTGTCTTTAGCTTTGTGTCAGATCAATTTCTCAGAGCCAGAATGTTGCCTCCCTTTCACACACAAAACAAGCAGAGATGCAAGTTGTTTTGTTTCGCATAATTTTCTTCCTGCCTTAATTAATTTCTCAAATGGGAGGAGGAAAAGCCTAATTAATGACAGTGCTGAACTGGAACAGAAGAAATGCGCTTGAAGAAAAGCAATTGTTTCACACATTTATGGAGACAATTGTGAACGATGCTGCCAGCTATGGAGAGACAATATCGAAAGATGCTGCCAGCGATGAGATACAGGGACCATTAGAAAAGCGGACTCATGTCTATGTTGATTATCTCCAGTGGGAGTAGCTTTATCCAAAGCAGGGAGAGGGAGTTCAGGAACACCAGATGTTTCTCTGGGTTTGCAGTCAAATGTGTTGAGGCCAGGGGTTGCACTGTCAGTCTTTAGTTGAGGCACACCATGGGCTCCAAGTTAGTTCAGAAGGAATTCTGGGAGCAGACAAATGGTAGGATCCTATTCATCATGTTGACATTCCAACCAGAACAGTCCACATTTCTGGGTCAAGGAGCCTTATAAAATAAACATGCACTGGTTAGGAAATGAATGCTTTCATTGTTCTAACACCCTGATCCTGAAGAGAGTTACTTGGATCCAGATTTTAGGCTAGAGGAACTTCCATACCAAGTAGTCTCTTTATTGAGATGAGGATGATTTTTTTCTACATAGTGCTATTCAAAGTATGTGTGTCTCTTAGAGTTTATTTTCAGTAAGCCATCACAGGATGGTAGCCACAATGATCCATCAGGATCAGAAAGAAGCAAAAGGTTTAGCAATTGAGAGATGACAAAGGGCTCTTCGAAATGAATAGCCATTATTTGTGCTCAATGAAGCTGTACCTTTAAAGGATCTAGCTAGATGGTTAAAAATAAAAATAAAGTATTAATATAGCACACATTTTGAATGGGCAGAAGCTATAGGAGATACCAGGTTTTTCACCATTTAATTAAAGAATCCATAGACATGACTTTGAAACATCTCTTTCTGCATTACTCTTTTACACCCACACACACACTCACACACTATGTGTGTGTTTGTAGATAGATAGATAGATAGATAGATAGATAGATAGATAGATAGATAGATAGATATATGTTGTACACCACCCTGAGATCTTTAGATAGAGGGCAAAACAGAAATATTTAAATAAATGCATAAATAAATAAATAAATTCCTTCTATGTCATTGTCTACAACAATGTCTCACCCTACTTTCTTGCCTCCAGACTACCTTCTCCAAATATCCCCTTCACTGTCACTATTTCTTTGCACACCCTCCCTCAATAATTTGCTTTTAATGTTTTTAATATTATTATTATTATTACTAATGTTGCTGTTGCTGTTCGGGCTGGATGGTGGCTCCACCAGTTTACCCATCTCCCAACTCCTCTCCCCATCCCAGTTTGATGTCCATGAGAAACCAATGTCTTCTTCACTGTCTTCTTCCCGTGAGCAGCAAAATCCCACACAGGAAGCTGAGGGGAAATAGAAGTAGTTTGTGTATCGTAAAGGAAGTTGTGTGCTCATCTGAGGTGACTGATAAACAGCTAAAACTTCATGGAGGTACAGGAATAGGCATAAGAAGGACCCTTGATGGAGATGGGGATATGGATCTGTCACCTGGCTGAGTCTCATCAAACAGAACCAGGGACAGGAAGGAGAAGGTGGGACGTGATGTCTGATTGCTTCATAGGCCTCTGTTTTTCCTCAGCAAGCCTTGCTGTTTATCATTGGGAAATTTCCCCGCGGAAGTGTGAATACATATACACCGAAATATATGATTGGGGGCAATTTAAAAAAATATAAATTAAGAAATTTATGATCTGGTAATGCTACCAGGACCTTCTGCAATACCTCGCACCTCCATTACCCATTTCTATACTACCAGTAAGACTTCGGAAACTGGGTGTTCCAACCTAAAAAAAGTATTGATGCCTTAATCTATCATAATGTAATTTGTTCATCTTGAACTTCTTTCTGTTGCACTATGGGATTGTGTGGGAAGATTTCAGACTGTATTTTCTGGAGTGGAGTGGTTTATATGCATGAAAATAATTAGGCTTTTAAATGGAATTCTGAATGCCAGGCCTTCCTTATAAAATTGCATATAGTTTTAGCTATTTCCCAACAGCTTGAGCTTTTCTATTGGGCTGATGACCCACAACTGAGCAAAAGTACCACACCAAATTGCAAAAGCAGTTGCCAAATACTTTACTTTACAGTGTTGGATAACTGAAGTTTTGTCTTAGCATGAAACACATGGTTAACATGTGTTTGTGCATGGCTAACATATAAACAGAGGGAAGAATACTGTACACAGACTACTGTATGCATTTCTTCCAATAATCTTGTAATGTAAACCAGTATTATTCCCATGCTGCAGACAACCAAAGGAGTGCCAATTCCAAATGCCCAAGGTCATTAGGATGAGATGTTATTCTGCATTTGCTCTTAAAAGAGAGACTTGATGCTAATGTTCCTCTGTCCTGTTTTGTTTAATTTAATGGCTTACTGTTGGTCTTGGTCAGCCCTTCGTTTTGTATTTTCAGCTTTTCTGTGCTCTTTATACGTGTATATTTTTTCCTGTACATTTTGATTTTATGGTGGTTTTCATTGTTTATGTATTTGTATAAATGTATACCACCAAGAGAAAGGTAGTGGTTGTGCCATCTAGAAGGTCAATAAATAAAGATTGTAAACCATTGCATTCCTTGTAATGGTTTACACATAATAGTCATTTGGTTCTAACTATGGGGGTGGAGTACTATAGAAAGAGAAGAGTTAGAGGAACAAATTTGATTCAATGTTTGAATTATACAGTGTATATACAGTACAGTATTTCTGGGGAAGATTACCTACTTTGTGCATAAATATTCTTACTGTTAAAGTACAATTATTGATAGCATATATTCAAGACAATGGGAGTTTTGGCAATATGACATGTTTACTGAATATATAAAATAATGGGTTAGAGCCAGGTACTTTTAAATTATGCCAATGGGAGTATCCCTGGATGAAGTTCCATTGTGAATACTGCTGCTGATGGAAAACACACACACACACACACTCTTGAGACATGGTCTCATTCCACAATGTCACAAGCAGCATCCTTCATGATATCTACAAGAATAAAATCAAAAGTAAAGCTGAAGCAATCTTCTGCATGTTCACTCAGAAATTCTTTTTGTTCAATAGGGCTTACTTCTTAATTAGAAGAATCAAGTAAATCAGTTGACATGTAGTCTGCTGATCATCAGACTTTCCCAAATTGGTGTCCTTTTAGATGCATTGGCCTTGCTGCAGACTGGGGATGATGGAACTTGTAATCCAAGGCAGCTGTAGGGCACCAAGAAGCCTGCAGTAATACAACACCCCAATACACAGGCATGCAGGGAAAGGAGGAGACAGGAGGTTATGCATTGCCTAAATGGAGGAAACAGCTTTGTGTGTACACTCATGTTTTTTCTTCCCTGTCATTATAATTTTTTAACAGTTTTGAAAGCTTTCTCTCTCTCTCTCTCTCTCTCTTTTTTAAATAAAGCCTTCTAGCTTTAAATAAAGGCTTTTTTAAAGGGACAAAGAAACAGGCACCCACAATTCTCCTACCTGCTATTTTTGTCCATCTCCTTGAATTTATAGGACAAAACTGTTAACATTAAATAATACAGTAGTGACAAGCAACATTCTGCACATTTTTGGGTCTGTTTGCTTCAGTCCTTCCATTAAACTAAATGAAGCAACCAACTGACACAGAACTTGTCTTTGGGTGTGGAGAGGATCAGGGCAATAGCAATCTCACAAATAATAAGAACCACATAAGAGCCAGTGTGGTGTAGCATAAGGGTTTGAGTGTTAGCTCTGAGATCAGGCTTTGAATCCCTGCTTGTCCATGGATGTCCACTTGGTCATCTTGGGCTAATCACACTTTCAGTCTTAGAGGAAGACAAAGGTAGACTCACTTTGAACAAAACTTGACAAGGAACCCCATGATAGGTTCACCTTAGTGTTACTGATACTCAGCTAAAGTACCTGTCAAATCAAACTATGCCCAAATCCTACTGTTATTCCCAACTAGAGCAGACCTGTCAAATCAGTAGTATTTTGTTAAAGTGCTGACTCACTTCTCAACAACTGAATTTAAGAGATCTACTGTAGTTAGGATTAACCAATTCTGCCCATAGTAATTTCTTTATTGTTACATCTAATGCAATACATTGACGAATCTTTGTTTTTGAAGGGATTATCAGTTATATGAATTTTGGTCTGGAGATGAGGAACACAGTCCAAGAAATGCTACTCACAGCTAGCATTAATTAATAGTACCATTCTATTCTGCTTTGGTTAGACTTCATCTGGAATACTGTGTCCAGTTCTGGGCACCTCATTTTAAGAAGGATATTGACAAGCTGGAACGTGTACAGAAGAGGGTGGCCAAAATGGTGAAGGGTCTGGAAGCCATGCCCTATAAAGAGTGTCTTCAGGAGCTGGATATGTTTAGTGTGCAGAAGAGAAGATTAAGAGGGGACACGATAGCCATGTTTAAATATTTTAAAGGATTTCATGTCAAGAAGGGAGCGGGCTTGTTTTCTGCTGCTCCAGAGACTAGGACAAGGAGCAATGACTTCAAGCTGCAGGAAAGGAGATTCTACCTGAACATCAGGAAGAACTTCCTGATGGTCAGAGCTGTCCGGCAGTGGAATATGCTGCCTTGGAATATGGTGATGTCTCCTTCTTTGGAGGTTTTTAAGCAGAGGCTGAATGGCCATCAGTCGGGAGCGTTTTGATGTGGGTTCCTACACAGCAGGGGTTTGGACTGGATACTCCCTGTAGTCTCTTCCAGTTTTATGATTCCATGATTAAAACCAATGGATCCTCAGTTAGGTGTAAGTCTTGCAATGGCTACTTGGTAGCACGCTTCACTGAACTTAGGAGGGCTTACTTTTGAATAAATACACAGAAAAGTGCACTGAAGGTTTGTGTGCTCACTTTTCAATACGTCTGCCAAGGTGTCTCATAACAAATACAATTACAAAAAAGAAAACAAACAAATCAGTAGTTTAAGCACTGAGACAGATTAAGAACCAGAGTCAAATGAAAAAAGAAATCACTCAACAGAACTGTTCCATTCTACTTTGTTTGGTGGTATTATTGATGACAACTACTTTTACTGAGATATGCCCTGAGATTTTTTTGAGAAATTTGTATGTAACCAAATATATTCTGGGTCCTGGAATATGTTAAGTCACATCCAAATTTCCTTAGGAATCCATTGCTTAATATAGAAATCCTTCTTGACTCCCAGTTCTTTGCTCAGTTCATTGTCACAGGAGCACAGTCCACTTGAGCCTTTATCAAGTATGAGTAATTAGACCAAAGCCAACCGGAGTACATTCAGTACTCACTAAGAGAGATGTTCTGTTCTCTTTGGCTAATTTAGTAATGATGGAGTACAACCGAAACAGATGTTTGTCTAGATAATGGCATCAATTCCCCTCCCCCCAATACATCTTGGGTTGGATTTTAATATTTATTGAGTCTAACAAGGCTATGAAAGCCAACTATTACACTGTTCTTTGTTTCCACAAAAAAAATCCGTAATTTAATTAATATTAAGCAGGTGGCTTGAGTGACTGTTTTTTTGTTTTTTGTTTTTTAAAAAATAGTTTTTGTGCATTGGATAAAATCATAAATGGGTCCGGGCAGGCTTCCACAAAGCAAACGTGTATTTCTTCTTGTGCCAATATATTTCAGAAAACCAAGAAAAGTTCAGATCTCTAAAAGCAAAACAAAAGCAAAGGACTGCCAAATAAAAAGTGACATTCATGGCTGACTCATGCATCTGTATTGTTTTGTTTTGTTTGAAGAAATTTGCAAATGCTGGACTTTCTTACAAATCTGGATTTCATAAGAAAACACAATCCGTACAACAACAGAACCATATGTATCTCTCCTGGATGCAAATCTGTTCCAAAATGAACCTGAAGTATGCAACACCTATCTGGTGTCTTATCAGAACTTTACAAATTAGATTTCTCACAGGTATGGAGACAAATGAGTACTTGTAATAAATCTGCATTTTGATATAGAACACAATTAAGACAGCTGAAATATAATACCTGCAATTTTACTTTCATATAGTCTTCCATAAAGATTTCAACCTTAGGAAAATTTGCAACTGATTCTAATGGGAACGTGACTCCAACAGATCTCTCCTGGTTTAAGAAAATTCAGATGGATTTAACTGGACTTATTCCTTGCAATCACCAAATGATATAATAGTTCCTTAAAAGAAGTCAAATTTGTCAGGAGAATAAAGGAGTCTTAATTTGGTTCTGAAGGTATGCCTATTTGGCATGACAAACAAACCTTTGTATCTCAAATTCAGAGATCAAACCCAGAACACCTTCTGGGAATGGAAGACTTTTCCAGCAATTATTAACAACAAATGCTCTTGAAGGAAGATGTAGGAAGACAGTTCAATGACCCTAGCTTTAGTCATTGGCTAAGCCCCACCAAAACTGTCTGAAATGTCAAAAACTTGAGATGACATCACTAGCATGCCTGATCAATCTCAGGACAAGAAACTACCACTTTGTTTTTATATAGTTACTTACTTAAATACATTTTGAAGAAATATCATTCAGAGGAGAGGAGAATGGCCCACTTTCTTCATTCCAGTGTGGAAAATATCTGTTCCACAGGCATACTGTGGCCTGCGAAAGTTCTATCTCAGGCCTACTTTGCTGTTATCTCCAGTTAGTGATCAGAAATAATATAGGGGATTCACAGGCCACCACCTGATCAGCAAAGTGACAGCCAAATCCCTTATATATATTGTAAATCAGCTCATGAAACACAAATGTGACTTGCAGCACTTGAGGGTGCTGTTCCTTCAAGCATTGTCTGAACCCCTTGCTCTGAAAAGAAGGAAGCAAAGGACTCTGTGGCACTTTCTTTTCTGGAGAAAGATAAACTAGGTGCTGCAGGAAGGGTTTGATGACTTCAGGGGATGGGACAGACTTTGAGGGACAGGCATCTGAGAAAAACTGGTCTGTCAAATTCATACCAAGGGGACAATCTGGACCCCAAACCAATGCAGTTCTGTGATCTAGCTTAGATCACTGTAAAGAGTTCCTGATTCAGTGGAGGCATGAGCCTTGGAATATTAGCTTAATCAGGCTTTGTTTACATCCACCAAATACTTCCTATTCTACAATGTCGCCTTTTCCAATATGATATACTTCATATTATAAAGCATAATGGGACTTCTTGCCTCACATTTTTACTGTACATGTACTTTGAAAATATTTTGGAAGGAGTCACAATTAATTCCACAATTAATCACTAAATTTATTATCCAATATTCAGTTTAGGTGTCATTTCTTAAAACTGGAGGATGTCCATACAATCACATAAAGTTATTCCATTTTGTCCCAAGATGCTTTTCTTCAGTACCTTTTCTTTACAAATTTGATAAATCTATTTCCTTCTGCTGTGATATAGTCAGTACCTTCATTTTGAATGTTCAGTTCTATTGGCAAGCTCTGGATCTCCTTCCTTCCTTCCTTCCTTCCTTCCTTTCTTCCTTCCTTCCTTCCTTCCTTCCTTCCTTCCTTCCTTCCTTCCTTCTTGCTGTCCTTCCATGGTATACCAAAGAAAGAGGGAAATTGTAAATGTGACACTGAGATTGCAGTCCTTTGGTCATCCTCTTCTGATTGGATTATAAATGAAGATGACACAGAAAGCCAAGTGGACAATACAGCTGGATCATATTTGCTGGTTGAATAATGCACCCCATTGCAATGGAACGTTTCTTCTATAGTGAGAAGTATACAATAACTAATTTTGAGATTGTTGCATTGCTCATTGCTGTCTACAGTCTCTTAATAGCTGCGGGAGAGCCAGCAAGGTGTGGTTTGACAGCAACGCTGGAGACCAGGGCTCAATTCCCTGCTTGGCCATGGAAACCCACTGAATGACCTTGGGTGCATCACACACTCTCAGCCTTAGAAAACCTTGTGATAAATTCACCTTAGGGCTGCCACAAGTCAGTTTCAACAGCAACAACATTGACAGCTGCAGTTGGCAACATTTCAAACTAGACTTCCTTTTCTTTCCCTTTCATTACTGTACATGTACATTTAAAACAGGACATATTCTTTTGAGCAATGATTTTGATGGGTTCTCAGATTCTAGGAAGCAAGGCAATTGTGTATATGTGTGTGAGGACTGCCAGCTCAGGAGCATCCCAAGGCTTGAGATTTCAGTATCAAAGCCTGAGATCTAGGGATTGTTCTTTGTTTTCAAGTCATTTTTGACTTATGATGACTCTAAAATGAACCTATCACAAGGTTTTCTGGGGCTGAGAGTGTGTGACATGCCCAAGGTTACCAAGTAGTTTCCATGTGGGGAAACTACTGAGTGGGAAATTGTACCCTGGTCTCCAGAGCTGTAGTCAAATGCTCAAACCACTAATCCGTACTGGTTTTAGATTCAAGGATAGTGCCTGACAGTGTCATGGGAGTCAGACCTGGTCATATCATTAAACATGATACATTAATCATCAATTATAGTTGCTCAGAGTGTGTCACTCAAATCTGACAAATAAAACAAAGGTTCTCCATCCATCCCCACTGGCACTGCTGTGGCCTCAGAGAGAGACAACAGCAGCCACCATCTTTTGGACTTCATGGCCTCCCCAACTGCCATCTCTTCTTTCTTGTGTTTCATGTCTTTTTAGAATGTAAGCCTGAGGGCAGGGAACTGTCAGATTAACGAGCATACGGTAATCTGCTTGTGTAATGTGCCATGTTTTAGTACTACTACTACTACTATTATTGATGATGATGATGATGATGATGATGATGATAATAATAATTCTGATCAAGGTCTCTAGGGAGTCTACAGCAGCCATTCTGAAGCAGCCCATAGCAATGAGGCCAAGCAGCACAATGCAGTGCATGTGTGTGTGTGTGCCTGTATTATTTTGAAGGCACTACTGTCACACGGAGATTTCTCCCTGTGCCCTGAGGCCCACAGAAAATATGGTACCTCAAGTGTGTGTGTATATCTGGGTGGTAGTAGGCTGAAAATAATACCCACATGATTTCTTTTCCATACTTTATTGCTCTACAAACCAATCAAAGCCAGTTGGAGAGACCTGTTACACAAATCACAGAAGGAAGGGAAAGGGAGGGCTAAATCTTCCAGCCCTGTGTGATACAGTCCCAGTAGAATATTGCCCACTCTAGTCACATGCAGTTGCTGGTGGTGGTGGGGAACTGATGTGACTCCCAGTGATATACTTAACATCCCATCAGGTTTGTGCCTCAGCTATTGCCCTGGTCCAGGGACGTTTATTTGCATGTGGTGCAGTCTTCATGAACAGAAGGTTACCATGTGCTGTGATGATGTCACTTCCTGCCTTGTGATCGCATGTTCCCATACTATGAAAATTCCAAACTTTGTTCACTTTTACAGTGCCAATGATCTGTTTGCAAGCCATTTTGCAGAATCAGTTATGTGTTTCCAGTAAAGATTCTCAGGCCCCATATTGTACTCATCCCGCTATGTGTACAGTCTGTTGCTGCATGCAAAGATCTGTGGACTGAGACCGGATCTTTCAAAATGAAAAATGTACTCTGTCTCCAAAGTCCAAAAGTAACAAGTAACTTGTAAACTGAAGCAATCCTATTTCTTTGGAGTTATCAAGAACCATTTTCTCTCTTCCTATAGGTAAGATTTGGAATGTACAAAATTGAAAATGGGTATAACTGAGGGCAAGTCAAGACATACTAATGAATGGGTGAAGACTGCTGTGTATCTTTGCCTCTACAGCAGTTCATTTGCAAGAGTGTGTTGCTGAGATTATGAATCTGTCAAAATAAGCATCGTATTTGGAATTACGAAAGTCTTGTTAATGTTGCAGCGTCCCACCCAGTGATAAAAGTCATGATAAAGGTTGACATAACTGGGTGGGACATGGGTCATCTCATGCTGCTGCATCAACACATTAAACAACACAGCAGATGTAGCACTGATATTAATTCATACATGGTGTCTAAAAGGGAGAATGTTCTAAAAGAGAGAGTGATCCTTAATCAAACACCCTGAAATCTATAATGAAATCTAGATTAGTGTTTATCTGAAAGCCCATCTTTCTCTCTGTTTTAAAGCAATAAAAGAAATGTTACATAATCAATCAAACAAAAATACTCTTCTCTTATTGCAAAATGATCAATAAAATAATGTGATGGGTTGTTTCCATGTATTAAGATTAGCAGTAATTAGTAAATTTTACTTGTTAGCCCCCATGATGTATTGTTGATGTTAAAATGAGTAAAAGCAATATCATTGGCATTTTTATTCAACAAAGTTGGTCATCAGTAAGAGTAGCAGCTGGTGACTTCAGTATCTGTGGCACTGCTACACCAGCTGTGCCCCATACTAAAAACAAAAGATCTAAAGATGGTAGTGCACACACTGCTAACCTTAAGGATGGACTTCTGCAATGCACTCTACCCTGGGGTACCTCTGTACCTAAGGGTTTGGAAACTCCAGCTGGTCTAAAACATGACAGAATGGTGATAGGTACATCAAGGAGTGACCATAGCACATATTTAATATCACACCAATATTAAAATCACCCCACTGGCTGCCAATTAATTTGCAGGTGAAGTACAAAGCATTGGTTATTACCTTTAAAGCCTTACATGGTTTGGGTCCAGGTTACCTGCAAGATCTCCTCCTCCCATACAATCTACCTTGTACACTCAGGTCTGCTGGGGGCCATTTATTTAAACTAGGACTAGACTGGCAATGGTCATCCAGAGGGCCTTTTTGTCAGCTGCCCCTGGATTATGGAATGACTTGTTGGAAAAGATTTGACAGCTAAACCTACTGTCTGAATTTATAAATGTATTAATGACCTAAGTCTTTTGGCAGCCCTACCCAGTCAATTTTTAACTATGAACTCTAAATTGGTATATTTTAAATGGTTTTGTGCATTTTTTTAGTTGTATTTTGTACCCTGCCTTGAGTCGTGGGGAGAAGCAGGTAAGAAAGAAAACAAGAAGATGATGATGTCTACCCTAGGTTTTCGTCTAAACTTTAAAGGAGCTAACAAGGTGCTGAATGTTGCCCTTAAAACAGAATCAGCACCTTTAACTTTCAAACTAAAGTCTAGATTGATATTACTACACAACCGACATGGCAGTCACCAGCTTCTGCTGACTATTTCCATTATTACATTTAATAAATTTTGCCCAAATACAACCCCATGCTTCTCTGCTGCTTCAACGTGCATCAGAGTGGTCAGCTTTTTTTTTTTTTTTTTTTTGAGGAGGGAAGTAGATGAGGAAATTTAAAAAAAACAGAAATCTTTCATACTTAAGAATTATTCCCACACACCCCTGCTATATTGAGACTCTCAGTGGACTTTCCATGTATACCCAAGAACATCTTCTTAATATGGTGGTTTTTCTTGCAGTCTTCATGCAGCACATCTCCTCTCTGCTTCTGGAATGGTGTTGTCTGAGCACTGAGAGAAGGTTTACACTGGAGCCTCAGTGACCTTTAGGCCTCTCTCAAAAATCATTTAAATCAATATCTGATCACTGTTGGAGGGTGGGTGTCAAGTGAAAAGCACTTTAATGCAAATTAACATTCTGGTCCATGAAACATAAACTGCTTTAAGCTTCACATATGAAAACTCCCTTCATCACTGAGGATGGTGGTGGAGGAGGTGGCGTATGTGTGAAGAAATCAAATAAGTAGGACTTGCCTTGTATTATTGGGCGTAGGGGTGTTTGATTGTTCTGCTCTGAACCTTTATCCATGTGTTTCCTTCTATAAAATTATATTTCTCAATCACACTGCTATGTTTTCAAAATGGCATTTTAATATCTTTTTACAGATATTTTTCACTGATAAATATTTTTCCTTCTTAAAATCAATTTAAAAAGTGCAAGAGCTGGCTCCATGTATTGTCTCCCAATGTGTGTTAACAAGCACTCCTCACTACGAGCAATGACTTGTTGGCTACAAACCACATCAGCTCTCTTGCCAACAGAATTCACATTTCTTTCCCCTTCTCTTGGCAAATGGGTTCTCTCATGAACGTTGGCTCGATGCAAGGGATTTATAAATAAAATGTGCTTTGGTCTATTTATAGTTTCACTGAAGAGGTGGTGATCCTAAGGAATCTAAGTAAGTGCTTTCAGTAAGCAACTGTGTGCAAGCCACACAGAATGGATTAATTTCACTTCCCGTTACCAAAGAGTTTAAATGTCTGAGCGAGAGTTCATACCAGTTCAGATTAATTTATCTAACTGTGAAGGGTGCCTGCTATACTTTTGCTTGAAAGGTGCTGCCTGAAATTAAATCAGGTTATTCTGCCCTTGAATTGTGTAGGAGGTAAGCCTGAGGGAAAATGTGTTTGAAAAAAAAAGTTTGCATTCAGGAATAGCAGTCCTGTGGAATTGGACTTAGAGACATCTGTTGTTTTGCTGGTGCACACTGGATTTTTGGCATGTGTATGGGTCTGACAGCAGCACAGGAGTTGGAGGGGCTGATGAAGAAGTGGATGGGACAGTTTTCTCTCTCTTTCTCTCTGCTTATACCCTGCTGCTTTGTTGGTTTACTACAATCTACCCTGCCTTCCCCTCCACTTAACACAACTATGCAGAACCACAACACACTAACATGAGCATCTAATCATCTCATATTGATGTGGTACATGAGATGATGCACCAGGCTTGACTTGAGACTTGGACACATGCTTCTGAGATGTAATTCAAGCATAAATATCAAGCTGGGGATGAGAAAACTCTGACTTCCACAAGTAATTTCCACAAGCAACCCATCATCTCAGTTTACTATGGGCCTTTCTTCTCTACACTGTTACGGTGCTATTATTCCACTTTCAACATCCTGTGGAATTCTGGGGCTTGCAGTTTACTGAGGCCCAAGAGCTCTCTGACTGAGAATTCTAAATGCTCCTCCCTAAACTACAAACCCCAGGATGCCATAGGATGTGGAAAGTGGAATAATACCACTAAAACAGTACATTGTTATGCATACTGTAGTGAACTTCCCATTTATATATCTGAAATACAGACTTCCTTACTCACTCCTAAAAAGAGACACCTTGATGTTTAAGGCAGGCTCCCCGCCCCCATTTTTCTTTAAAGATTAGGTAGACACAAACTTTACATTTGGGAAAAAATTGCATTTGGAACTGCATTGCAGTTCTGTTGATAAAATGAGGAACTGGATACATGCATAGGAGGTAGGACATGGGACTGGCGAATTATAACAGCACTAACATGTTTTGAAAACATTCAAGAATTATTGTGAATCCATAAAAGTAAATCAGGTTTGTGAGGTACCAATCTTGGCAGTGCAAGTTTCAGGAGGGGACAGGAACAGATAAATAAAGTTGTTATTTGACTAAGACAGATTAATAAAGGAGTCTGTGCTGCATAGGATCTTAAAACATATTTTAATATGGGGTTTCTGGTAGGGCATATTTGCAGCTGGAAAATTTTCTTTCAAAACCAACCATCACCATCATCATCATCATCATCATCATCATCATCAATTCAATTTATATCTCACCTTTTTCCCAAATGGGAGCCATTCCCACTCATTAGGAGTGCTGTAAGGTTATTTAAACACCCCACTATTCAACCTTTAAATAGTTTGCTTTTTTGGAAAAAAGGTATTAAACCTCATAGACTTGAGCTATGCTCTGTATCCTTGGTGGGAAATATCCAATGTGTAAAAACTACTCTAGTCTTGTCAATTTTCCTTTGATCCTGCTTACTCTGTCTTTGTCCACATCCCTTGTGCTGTTAGCCCCACATCACCCCAGGGCAGGAATGGGAACCTCAAGATCCTTTGTGAATTGGAATTCAGCTCCCCTGAAGAAGATATTTCCCTGAACTGCAATAACTGAAAAAACTGTTGCCAATGTTGCCCATAAATATTCCAAGGCACTCTAGAAACCAGGCCAAAAGTTCCACTTTTACACACAGATTCACAGACTCACGAGAGAGAAGAGAGAGAGAGAGAGAGAGAGATGATGGCAACTGGCTTAGAAATCAAAAGACTGTTTAAACAAGTGCTAATTTTTTTTTCCTATTCAGTCAACAGCCTTATCAGATCTGGAACTAGTTTTCTTTCCGTAGATGTTTCTAAATAGCACTTTTTTCTGCAGAACCATCATTTTGTACTCTGAAAGCTTTCCCAGAAATTAAGTTCAGCATTCAGGGGGTACTCAAACATATTTTTGATATGAGGGTGATCCATGGTCATTTTGAGATATCACCGGCTCACTCTGAGTTTCCCATACTACTGAAATGGAATGAAAGAAAGGGAGTGGCGTATATAACTGCACTGTGTTAACATAGAGGTCCTAAATACCCTGAAAGCACCATATGCCACCTGATCTTGGAAGCTAAACAAGGGCCCTTTCCGCACCAGGCTATTAAAACAGCGCAGGGCCAAGAGTTTTAGATTGCCAAAAGGTTTTGGGTTTTCTACCCAAAATTACCGATGTGGGTTTCCCCCAATGAAGCATTTTATAGGAGAGAAAGACCGAGAATATCTAAATGGATTACCTATAAAGAAGTATTAAAATGCCAAGGTGAAAAGATATATTTTAAAAGTAAAGAAGAACTGAGTGAATGTGGTATAACAACACACTGGTTATTACAGAGGCAGTTGGTTGAGAAGTTTAAAATAGACCAAAAAATTACAGGAATAGAAATTAAGGAAAATGATTTGGATAAATTGATAAAACCAGGAGTCGAACATCGTATTGCAAAAATGTATACACTTTTATTGAGAGTAGAATTGGAAGGAGAAACGGTGAAAGACAACATGATAAAATGGGCACAGAACATAAGACACCCTATCCAATTAGCTAGTTGGGAAAACTCTTGGAACATGGTATTTAGATTAGTTAAAAGTGTACCCCTAAAAGAAAATTACTACAAAATATTTCATAGATGGTACTATACCCCTGCCTGTTTAGCAAAAACGAATAACACAATAAATAATAAATGCTGGAAATGCAATCAAAAAGGAACCCTATTTCACCTTTGGTGGACTTGCCAGAAGGCTAAAATATTTTGGACTCAAATTCATAATATGATAACAAAAATATTGAAAATTACATTTATAATGCAACCGGAGATATATCTATTGAATATCTATGATGGATTAAGACTGTTAAAAAAAAGATCCCAAAGAAAGTTGCTGACTTATATGGTTATCGCAGCCAGAATGACCTATGCGAACAAGTGGAGGCAGGAGGAAATACCTGAAATACAAGAGTGGTTAATTAAGATATACGACCTAATTGAAATGGATAAATTGTCAACAATACTACTCAAAAACTCAATGAAGCAATTTAAAGAGGATTGGGAGCCAATCTTATTTATATTTGAAGCGGAATGGGGGAACTTTGCTACTAAAGGACTAGGTTAAGTAATGAAATTAAAATGAAAGAGAGTGGCAAAAGAGTAAAATTTATATAATATAAGAAAGGAAAGGGAAAAGTAATAGAATAAGGAGACTCTGAGAGATAGTAAAAGTTGGATTATAATAGTATTAAAACAAATAATGTTCTAAGAGAAAGTAGAGATTTATAGAGAAAAGATATATTGAAAAATATATTTATATATATATAAAAATATATATAAAATATATAAAAATGTAGTGAAAAACTTATTGTTGGTTGATGACAGCTAAGATTAACCAATATGATCGGAAAAAGAAAATAAGGGAAGAGTTATAAGGGAAGAAAAAACTGTGTAATTATGTAACCTGGCAATGGAATGTTGTTGTGTGGTTAATTATGGGAAATCTGAACGTAAAGGATAAATAGATGGATTAGATGGTGAGTATGGTTAATAATTAGCTGTAGTTTTTTCTTTAGAAATGGTTTTTTTTCTATACTAAAATATGTACGTTAAAATATGCATATGATGATTTTGGATTTTAATATGTTCATAATGCATGAAGCTGATAAGATTAACAGGTGGTTATATTATTATATCGGTTAATAAAAAAAGATTTGAACACATAAAACAGTGCAAAGCGACCTCCAAAGGAGGTCTTCTGCACCGTAGAGTGGACTGGGGCGGACTACTTTTGTAGTTCCATACCTCAGTCCACTCCAGAGTGACCAGAACTGGTCGTGCAGCATGTTTTTTAAAAACCTCTTTTTAGAGGTTTTTAAAAAAGCACGGAGTGCGCGACTCCGTGTTGCTCCATCACCGTGCTCCGGTGCAGTTTGCAGGAGCACACAAGTGCATGCCTGCAGATCTGCTGGGGGCGGGCTTTAGGCTGGCGAGCTTCTCTGGTTGGTGGAGAGCCTCCACCAACCAGAAGCCGCCATTTTGGATGCCGGAGCAGTGTGAAGCAACGAGCTCACACTGCTCCCCGTCCCAACGGACTCACCTGGACGGAGAAGAAAGCCAGTGAGTCCCGTTTTTGCCCGTTTATGCAGAAAGGGTCACAGTTAGCCTTGGTTTATACTTGGATGGGAGACTGTCAAGCAATACCATGTGTTGTAGGCTATATTTCAAAGGAAAGCAAGGACAAACCACCTCGGAGTATTCCTTGACTAAGAAACCTTTTTGAAATTCATGGGATTGCCATAAGGTGACTTGAAGGCACATATGCGCAAACATTAAAATCAGTGTGCAGGATACTGTGTTCTATCAAATCCCAAGGAAGCCTACAAGCTATCTTTAATTCATCAGGATTGGCACCTTCCCAGTCTTTTTATTTCCAATTCATTATCTATTTGTTTAAGTTTTTTCTGAACCACTTTTCATTAATTCAAAGAAAATCCCAAAGCAGTTCACAATATTAAAAATGAAGAAAAACACAATAAACCCCTATTGATAAAAGAGTAAAAGAGCTATGCATATCTTTGCATTATTCAGCACACTATCTCAGGGACTTTGCTGAGAAGAGCATATCAAAGAATATTGGTATATTAATCTCAAAGCCGTTCTTGCCAGAGGAAAGGAGCAGAATCATCCTATTTCACCCACTGGCAAGGGGAGAAAAAAAGAGGGAAAAAGGGGGAAAAAGAAAGCAGGGGGAAGAGAGATGAAACATAGCATCACCTTTCAGTTATTTACAGCTGAGGCCATTTCAGCACAATGGAGCTGTCCTGCTGTGAGGACAAGATAGCAGGAGTCCAGAGGTCATGCTTCTGCATGACATCGTTGCAGTCCTGCTGCCATCTTATCTCCAGGTGTTGCTCTCACAGTCTTTTTGCTGCCGCTCATGAGATGCTCCTGTTGCCACTTCCCATGCAGAAGGGCAGGAAGCATGGTGGCGGTGCTCCCTTCCCCAGCGCAGCAATGGAAACTGCCTGTATTATAGACTTCAGCTATGCTTTGTATGCTTGGTGGGAAAATAACCAATTTGTAAAAACTACATCTAGTCCTGTCAATTTTCTTTTGAAATAGAGAGTCCCAATTCCTGCCCCAATGCTGTTCCTATTGATTAGCAGAAGCAGCCTTGCAGTATCTGTTTTTGTATTTGGTAGAAGAAGGGAGAGTTCATTGACCTGGCTGTTTTGATTGTTGCTTTACCTTTTGAGCTCTGAACAAAGCAACACACCAAAGGGGGAAAAATGGAATGGAAAAAAATAGAGTAATATTCTATCCCACAAGTGCCTGCTTTTTACTTGACCACTAAAAGCCAGCTGAGGCAAAAAAAGGCTTTTAAAGCACACAGCTTGAATATCCTCATGCTTTGATATCACTCCATGAGCTGAAAATCTATAATTGGTGTCTATGAGTCTGTGTTGATACATCTTTCCCTGGTTTATTTTGTTTATAACCATTGCCAATGATTTGCAACTGAACAGATAATGCCAAATCATCATTGGAGTGATTTATTCCAGAACATGATGGGTGAGTCCAGCAAAGGTGAGTCTTGTCTCACATTTTAAAAAGTTTGTTAGAGAATCTACAAGCATGCAGATAGGGATGATCTGGTAGACAGCATTCATGTGTAATTTCAAATCTCTCTCTCTCTCTCTCTCTCTCGCTCTCTGTCTGTCTCTGTCTCTGTCTCTGTCTCTCTCTCTATCAGATCAAGTCTCTCACAGCAAGCTCCAAAGGAAACCTAGCAGTCATGAGTCAGAAAAGAGATGCTCTCATTTATACATAGTGTTTAAAGAAAAGGTGGCACAAAGTACTAAGAAAATATAGACAAATGACAATGGAGGGGTTCAAGTAGTGGGTTCTCCCAGCTGAATTGGGAACAAGGCTTTTTAATAGTTTCATGGATTATTTGGAGTTCAATGTGAGCAGCGAGGTGGCCTAATTTTCTGATTATGCCACATTATTTAGCATGGCCAATGGCAAAATGAATAACGAAGATCCAGTGAAGGATCTCTCCAAACTGAGGGAAGAGGCTGAAGCAAATGGCAACTATTGTTTGCTGTTAGTAAATGTAAAGTGTTGCACACTGGGATATTAAAAAGTCTTAACTTCACATATATGCTGATGGGATCTAAACTGATGGTGAATGGCCAGGACAGGGATCTTGTGGCAAGATTGTTCAATGAGAATATCAAACCACCATGGGGGGGGGGAGACCATTTCCATATTAGGAATCATGGGAGGAATCAAATATGAAACTGCCAATGTCATGGTGACTCTATGCATGGGATGGGGAACTATTTCAACTCCTTAGAACACCCCCCCCCCGATGGAGGCTAGATGAAGTTGAGGATTTCTTTAGAAGCCCTGATCTTTCCCCTGGAGCCTTGCCCCTCGATATCAGAAGATTGCAGAGCATTTCCTCACTCAGCACTAAGAAAAAGCTGCCTTTCTCTAGTCTTCAGTGTTGGACAGGGTCAGGGAGTGAAGTTGGTAGGCCACATGCAGACTCCCATAGGCTAGCTAGATCCAGACCATGGTCTGGAGGTTCTTCTCCTCTGTTCTATCTAACCTGTGATGTGACCATATTTGGAATACTGTGCACAGTTCTCACTACTGTGTACAGTTCTGTACTTCAAATAAGATATGGTAGAGCTGAAAAAGGTCCAGAAGAGGGGAACCAAAATGATTCAGGAGCTGAAGCAAGTCACGCATGAGGAAAGATTGCAAAGCTTGGGGCTGTATAAAATTATGCATGATGTGGAGAAAATGGCTACGGGACCTGTTTTTCTCTCATAATACTGGAACTGTCATCTACTGAAGCTAGAGTTGTGGTGGGATTTAGGGATAAAACTACATAAACTCCTTCAGTATGGAATATGCCACTGCAAGATGCTTACTGATTTGAGCAGCTTTGAATCAAAAAAGGAACAGCTTGAACAGCTAAGGACAGCTTCCTTAGACAAATGTATGGTAGACAATGCTATCAGTGGTTACTGTCATAATGACTACACCTCTATATCTCTCTCCATCTATCTGACTCTATCTATCATCTATCATCTATCTATTTATCTATCTATCTATTCTGGTAAAAGAGGCAGGATGCCCTTCAGTACTGTATTAGTTGCTGTGATACCTCATCGGGAAGATGCTTTTGCATTCATACCCTGATTGTGGGCTTTTTGTTGAGCATCTGATTGGCCATAGTGCAAACATTCAAAATACTGGAGAAGATAAAATAAGCCTTTGGCCTGATCTGGGATTTCTCTTCTTATGTCCTCATATATTAGAACTCCATTATTGAAGGAGCTGTGATGGTTGCCACTCTGTTTCTGGGTGGTATTCAAGGTACCAGGGTTCTTACTTTAAACCTCTGAATGACCTGGGTCTGAAATTATTGAGTCATCAACTCCTACATGAAGCTCTCCAGTCACTGAGTCCTAGGCCTTTTTCACATGGGGTTTTTAAAGCTTCCCAGTTCGTCCTTGGTCGGGTGCCTTTTACACGTTAGAGAGCATTAAACTTTTTGCATTCTCACACCAATCTGAGCGGGGGCGCCACCAATCTGCATTTCCGCGCACTTTTCAAAGACCGGATAAAATGTGGTCTTTTCCTCCAATCCGCGCTCGACGTTTCCATGAGAAAGTAGCGGTGCATCCTGATTCGTGCAGGCGATCAAGAGAGGGAGGGATCAAGGCGTGGTCAGCAGAAGCCACAGGACCGCCCCCAGCACGAGCGGGCGGCGCCATTTTCCAAACCCGCTGAGGCGCCTGCAAGGAGGAGGCAAACGGACGAGGAACGGAAAAAAAGGAAGGTTTCAGCGACTGCAAGGAGGAAGCAAAGGGACGAGGAACGGAAAAAAAGGAAGGTAGGTTTTTCCCTTAGCTATCCTTTGTCCGTGCGGCGTCGTGAATTGTGGGTTTCCGGGGGTTGTGTCTCCCGAAGGTGCCCTGATTTTAAATATGGGGTCGAGGGGGAGGTGGTGGCTGGCGAGTGGATACACTCGCCAAGGATGGCATGGCAGGATGCTTTTAAAGGTTAGGGAAAATTGGGAAAGCTGTGGAGGGGGGCAGGTAGGAAGGGAGGGAACGTCCAAAGCAGCCACCGCGCCAAACCCGTTCTCCAGGTTACTTTGGAAGCGGGATCATGGCGCAATGACGGGATGCTGTGTAAATTTGGGGATGGCTGCTGTGCTGCTCTGGCACGAGGTCCCCGTGCAAACTTTTACTGGGAAACGTATTATTTTTCTCTGGGGACTGTTTGGCGCCCCCAGAGAAAAATGGTCCTTGGTAATCATCCGTTTTAAACCAGATTCTCGGGCTGGGGGTGTGGGGGGTAGTGACTTCTGTTTGACCCCTGGCAGTAGTTATTTTTCGAGCGGCCGCCATTAATACAGTCACGCCCCATAAGGGCCTGCTGTGTTGTTTGTCTGAACCCCCCCCGCCACATGCAGAGGGGGATGATCTTCCTGCCAGGGCAGGAGACTCAGTGGTGTTCCATGCTTCTTTAGCTGTCTTGGACATGGCAGAGATCCATAGGGCAATGGAACACACATCATTGTTTGGGGGAGGCAAGCATTTCATCTTTATCAGTCCATGTGGCTCTGGGAGGGAGGATCCCATGGGCAGAGAACCAGTTCCTGGGACTATTGTATAGGCACACAATTTACCACATCGTTTTCACTCTAGCTTGTGCCAAAATTTAAGTTGTTGTACATTAGCTTGAAGCTGTTGATATCACAAAAGCTGAAAGGTTATCTCCCCTGCTGTGAATATCTGCCCTCTGAAGTTATAAAACAAGGCAGTTCCCTTTGTCAGTTCGTACTGTTTGCTTTGTTTATAAATACTAACGCCCCTCCTTGTCTCCACAGGATCGGAAATCCACGGGGAGTGCGCATTCCCAGTGCAAATCTTCCCGCGGAGTGTTGATCCAAGCTGAAAAGTCCACGCTGACACTACCGCCCTTTCCACCACTTCGCCAAACATGCAAAACAGTTGTCTGGCTGGCGAATTGCACAGCGGTCCGTGACTGAAACAGTGGCATGCCACAGACGCCACGCTGACCTAACAGCTTTGCAGGGGAGGGCTACATGCAAGGAGCCACACACCAACTTGAAAGAATAAATTTTTTAATAAATAAATGTTTCCTTTTTTCAAAAAAATATATTTTCCTCACTACATATTTACATAAATAAATAAAAAAGTGCTGTACAGGGTGGGTGTGCGTTTGGGAAAGGGCTGGGGGTTTCAACATTGGCCCTGGAACGGTCTACTCCTGGGCACAGGGGTGTTCCTCCTCCGGCTCCTCCACATCCGTCCCTGGCCGCTCCGGTTGAGGGATGTTCTCTTGGTCTGCTGGCCAAAACACAGGTGAAATTCGATTAGGCATGTGCGCGTCCACAGCAGCCTTTTTGAAGGAGGAAACTTTATTGTGTCGTTTATTTATTGCTTGGGCGTTAGGGTGGAAATCAAAAATGCGGTCAAGGGCCACTTTAAATAAAGGTTTCCCTACCTTCCGTCTGTGCCGGGCCCTGCGTGTCCACGGAGGCTTGATGGCCAGGCGCATGGCGTCTTCTGCCTATGGAATTGAAACAGTAAAGTAGCGTGGGCTCTCATCGGGCAGGGTGCATCCCCCTTTCTGGGGGATGCATGACAACCATTCTCCTGGGGTTCCCATAGCCACACAGCCGCTGTGTGTGGGGGTTACTCACGTCTGCCACCGGCTGTCCAGCTGGGGCTCCCCGCCGCCCTCCACAGGCTTTGCATGACCTCGAAAAAGGGAGGCCTTGCGTGGGGGGGGGCGGGTGGCCATTGTAGGTGCGCAGGGAGGAGTAGAACTGCGCGTGCAAGTCGCGGAACCGGGTCCAGACCTCCTCCACGCTCCTCTCGTGGCCATGTCTTGTAAGGCAGTGGGCAATGGTGTGGAGGTGCTCATCATAGTCCCCCCCGCCTACTCGCACCATCTTCGGGCCAGCAATATTCAAGCGCTCCTAACAAGGCTGCAATTGCTGTCATAAACGGGGCAAGGAGCCCAGTTATTTCCCTCAACTGCTCGTTCGCCATACTCAAAACAGCAAAAAGCGAGCGGGCAGGAAAAGTTTTTGTCAAAAGTTTCCGCGGCGCTTCAGCAGGCGCGGGGGAGGGGGTGGATCCCGGGAGGGTGCGAGGGGACGCACGTGCGTTTTGGCGGCATCGATGACGCCCAAACTTTTACTTTTTGAAAAAAGGGCACCGCCAATCAAACGCTAGGTAGGGCGGGGAAAGGACAACGTTGGGAGGGGCTATGGCCGCGCTGTGTGAATGCGATAATGCTCGCCTAGCCTCTTGCCGATAGAGCCATGAGAAACGACAAAAGTTCGGCACGTTTTAGCGGGGATTGGGAAAAAGCCTGCCTGGATCGCGGTGGGAAGATTTCAGAGCCCCGTGTGAAAAGGGCCCTAGTCACATAGCTCAAGCGGCTCACTGCCATTGGAGGTCAACTGTTAAAAACAGATGAGGGATCATTTTCATTTGTGCTTCTCTGTGTGGAATCAGCTACCATCTGACTTTTGGCAATCTAAAACTCTTGGCCCATTTTTTTGTGCTACTAAAAGGTTTTTGTTTAGGGAAGCATTAAGTCTTTAACATAATGGAAATCTATTGGAATTGTGTTTTCTTTTTCCTTGCTGGTGGAGATAAGCTGCTGTTTCAGTCTTTGTTATGATTTCAGTATGCTTGTGGTTTTGAATTGTGTTTTTAGATACTTATTTGATTGCTCTTGTGTGCACACCCTGCTGCTGTTCTCCATTTTCAGGATGATTCTGAATACTGAAAGCGGATGATAGAGTTTCAAGTCAATAAATAAGCAGGCAAATAAATAGCTCCATCCAAAAAGGAACTTGAAAGTAAGTCTTAGTAGGTTCAGTGGAACTTACTCCCTAGCAAGTACATTTAGCCTTGCAGCCTCATTGCAGAAACTGTCATTTTCTTTCCTCTGCATTAAATGTTTTGGAAAAGAAAAGGGAGGCAGCAGCTAGCAAATGTGGAGGTATGTGCAGCATAGGAAATCTACACATTGCTGCTTGCTGATAGGGCCCCTGATACCTGCTATTGTGCAGTCTAGGATTTCACCCTGTGATGCCCTTTACATACAATATGCATGCAGTACTTAGAATAGCAATAAGGATTGCAATATAGGACACTTCCTGGGGATTAGCGACGGGCTGGTTGGAGCTGACAGTGCTTGGCCGAGCTTCAGGCTATGAATATCCTTCAGAAGCTGTCAGTTCCTACCAGCTGGTTACTAATCCTCAGGAAATGCTCTCTGTCTCCATTGCTACTTAATTAAGAGTTTTCCTACTAGACTTTCAGGCCCATTTTCTTAAATTCTTGATAATTTAGTAACATAAGATCCAGAATCATAGATATAGGAGCTCAAGTTTATCCCCATTGAGAATTTGGTATAAATCCACAACAAATACATAAATCCACCTCTAAGAGACATTGTAAATCCCCCTCTTTGTCCTATTGATCCCCACGTTGTCCACAGATGCCTGTTAGAGGATCCCATGTGAAGATCTGTTTACAAGGTAAGTCTGACATGATTCAATCCACAGTTTAAATCCAACTGTTAGTCCCAATTAGAGTAGATTCATTGAATAAGATGGTGGCATGGTAAATAAACACTTATGTAAATGCTAGTAATCTGAATAGGTCTATTATAACTGGGACTAACAATTGGACTTAGGCAGTAGTTGGACCTTCCATACAGTAGGATGAAGGGACTTAAGTTAGGTGGCATCTTAGATGGCAGAACCACCTTGTGTTTCCCTCTGAATTGTATCCTGGACATCTCCAGGTGTACACATAAACTCCCTGTTTTCCTCAGACTGATTGGTGCTGTCACAGTGTTCCTAACTCCATGTGTGCCCATCTGTCTGTCAAGCCAGAGGGCTACCTTCTCATACAAGTTTGATTTGCTGCCTCTTTCTCTGTGCCCTGACTGTTCAGGTTCATGCCTTGCAAAGACATGCATGCACCCTTCCTCTTCCAGAGGAAGCACAGAGTAGCTTTGTGAGCGCAATCTGGTTTTTTAAAGATTTATGACTAGGGATGGGCCAACTGAATCCTCAGGAAGGATTCAAGATTCGTGAATCTAAATCCCTGCACCAAAATAGGCAAACCAAATCGTTCCAATCCACCAGCCAAATAGTTTCTTGGAGACCGGGACACCTGAAAACCTGGGAGACCAGACATACAAGGGGAGATGGCAAATAGGTGAGTTTTTCCCTTGGAGTAATGATGGCCTTTGCTAACAAATTCACAGATTACATCTGCGGATGTATTCAAAGATATTTATACTGAATATTTCATATTTTAGTTCAGCACTTGACTGGAAGGTTCAGTCTTGAGATTTCAGGAATAGCTGAAAGATTCCTTTGCATTGCTCCCTTGCAAAGCTCTTTCATACACAATTCTGGGGTTTGAAGTTTTACAAGGTATCACAGTCTTCTCTGCCAAAGTATGCTGGTGTGTCATCAAACTACAGACCCCAGATGCCATAAGGAGCTATGCAAAGAAAATCCAGTTTTGACCTGGATTAGCTCTGTACTGTAGTATGTGACCTTGTTTACACAAGCAGGAAAATGTGGGATTAATCCACTTTTTCCTGCCTGTGTAGAAAGGGCCTTCATGACATTTTCAGTCTGGGGAGATCCTGAGGCAAAACTATGACAATTGTCCTGGCCAGATTTCTTCAGAGGGAGGTTTTCCTTTGCCTAGGCTTTTGCTAAGGCTGAGAGAATGTGTCTTGCCCAAGATTATCCTTCTTTCCCTTTCAGACCTTTTTTTCTTTAAAGGATTCAAAAGATTCAAAGTTTGTGAGATTCATGGATTCCCAGAACCTTCCAGGGAGTCAGATCTGGATTCGGAAAATTCTGGATTTGTCCCATCCCTATTTATGACAACATTTACAAGTCTGGGGAGAGGCCAGTATGCTGCTTTCTTTTCCCCCCTTTCAAATTCCTCTCATTAAGTCCAGTGTTTGAGAAGCGTGGAACTTCCCTAGCACCTGTTTTGTGCCCACTCTGAGGAAGTCATCCTCATACTTTCAAAAACATTGGCATTATAGCTCCATTCTCTGTAGGATAATTACCAAAGGAGCTAGATTGATTTTGTCCACTACATGTTTGTGCTGCAGGTTCTTTTACTGACTCCTGGGCAGGGACGGATAACAAAAGAGCACCCCAGGAAATGTCAGAGGGAGGTGGGTCTGGAAAGTGTATATGTGTGTTGCCCTGTGAGGAAGTGGCAATCTCATTCTTTCTGTCAGCTTTTAACCCATTAGATGTGTCTCACTTCCTTTAATTCATAGTTGTATAAGTACAGCCCTTCTAGGTGTGTCTCTGCTAGATTTCAATGCCTCCTTCTAGGCAAAAAGGGGGGAAAATCCCATCTTTTGACCATTTCCTGCAATTGTTTTGCCTTAAGTTGAAAAAAAGAGTCTCTGTATCTGGGAAAGGCTGGAACCATCAAGGCTTCATTTCCGCTTGCACCTGAATCAGCGCCAGACACATGGGAGGGGCTATGCTAAGCCATGACATCTTCATTGATAATTAAATTTTGCCAAAAGGCATGGAAAATTCTCCACCAATTGAACAGCAGTGATGTTCATACCTTTTCCATTCATGAACTAGAGCCCAGAAGCAGCCTTAGAGCAAGTTAATTCTTTTTACATAGTGATGTAAGAAGGCATGGCAACACAACCCATTGACTATATCAGTGATTTTAGACAAAATTTTTGATTCTTTATGTGGTGGCTTCAAGTTCTGCCTTGTGTTGCTGTAAATGCTGGTTGCATCTTGGAGCGCTTTTAAGGCATAGGTCTCTTCAAAGGTCCTCAGGCAAACATATGTGAACAGATAGTGATATCCAGGTGGTTGTTATGTGTTATTCCAGTTGCTACTCTGAGTCTTACTGGAGCGCATAGTTATGTCTATGTGCAAGCAGAGTCTTTAAGCTAACTCACTGTATTGTGGACAAAGGGGAATTGCTTGCATCAGGGGCTAGATATCATCTTAGTTGGCAAGCATGTAAATAGTAAAACTGTCAACATAACCCAGAATCACTCCAGTAAAGTGCCTGACAGGTTTTTCACCTAAGAGTTGAATCCAGAATTAGGTACACTTAGAATAGTGAGCACATTGCAGCCAACAGGATTTATGTTAACTGTCATGACTAATTTAATCCCAGTATACTATGCTCAAATATACCTAGGGTCAAAGCTGGCCTTTCAATGTCATTTTAACATCATTATCACTTGATATTTCCTATAACAAACCATCTGTCCAAAAGGATGAGTAGAGATCCAGTGCAGTATCATAATTTTAGTGCTAGACTTTAGGAGGCTAGGGTTTGAATCATGGAAACCTACTGAGTGATCTTGGGCAACAGCGGAAACCATTGACAAATCTACTCTGAAGAAAACTTACCAAGAAAACCCTAGAAGAGTGTCACCATAACTTGGAAATGAATTGAAGGCACATAACAACAGCAACAACAATTCAGTGTTCTTGCTGGACACTGATGATGGGAGATGTAGTTCAACCACTTAAGGTTGGGCATGTTGTACATGTAGGAAGACCTTCTCTTCCTGTGTGTCCAACATACAAATTCAGTGGGCTGGTCCCTTCTTACCTTTTATGACTGCTTGATTCACAATTCATAATTCTAGGACACTGATGCAATAGCAGCTGGTTCTTCTATTTGGCTACCCCTCACAGAAGTAGCCCTGTCTCTGTCACACCTTTATCTGATGACAGGTTCAAATAGTTGCGGGTTGCCACTATCCCTAGGGTTGATCAATTTAGCATCATTCCAGGGAATTGTGGGAAATTTAAAAAAGCAGCTTGTGGTACCATAGCCAAGACAAGTCATGTGAACCCTTTGGGCATGTTGGGGCCATGGCAGCAGACTAAAGGTCTTGGATGCTTATTTGACACCCAACTACAGTGGCATTAGGTTATTGGTTTTCAAAACCTTTGGTCCTCCAGGTGTTTTGGATTTCAACTCTTAAAAGTTCCAGTCAGTATGCCCAATGCTCAGGAATTCTGGCAGCTGAAGTCTCAAACATCTGTTGGACCAAGGGTAGAGAACCACTGCTTTAGGGTACTCCAAACAAATGAACCTTGAGGCTCAGTTTGTGTTAGCATCTATGAAGAGAAAAGGCAACATTCTATCTCAAACCAAGCTCAATAAACTTATTTCCCCCCCACTTCATTTCCCAGAGAAGAGAGCAGAGGAGAGCTGGGTCTGTGAAGACATCCTAGACCAGGTGTGTTTACAGGCTTGTGAGGCTGTGCTTGTTTTGCTGTTTGTTTGCTTGCTATTGTGCTGGCCGTGGGCTCTGCCTGATCACACGGTCTGACTAACAAGGGGGAGGAGGCAGCTAGCGGGGAGGAGCTTTATTAGGAGCTCCCAACGGTGCACGCCTTCGGTGCGCGCACTTGAACTCCTTTATTTCAATTCTCCAAGTTTAACCTTTGACAATCAATAGAGCTAACGTAGCTTACACAGCTGAATTTCAGAAAGAAAGCCCAATTATTCTTTCTCGAGATTTGTCCTGTACTACTCTCTGTAGTTTCAAGGATGGAAGGTGAGGGAGATGCTGCAGTCACCTGTAACACTTGTGGCATGTTCCTTTTCTTGCCACAAGATGTTCTCGGGTACACCTGCACCAAGTGCAAGCTGGTCACCTTCTTGGAGGAGAAGGTTTGCCAGCTGGAGGCACGAATTTCTGATCTCCATCTTATTAGGGAAGGGGAGGAGTTTTTGGATAGGGCTGAGAAGACCTATCAGAAATCCAAATGCACAGAGGAGCTGCCAGATCAGGAAGTCAGTACACTGTGCCAGGAAACGGAGGGGGCGAATGTCACACGGAGGAGTAAAAGGACCAGGAAGGTAACAGAGACTCTTAACCTACACAATTGCTTCGATGTACTTGGCCTTACAAACAATGAGGAGCACTACGCGGAGGGAACAGAATGTCAACAAGAAGGAATCCAACTTCGGCAACAGGAACTAGATCAACGCTCCCAGCCTCAACAGACTGCTCAGGCAGTCCTAGTAGAACATGCTCATTGAGGAGCCCAGGACAAACCTCAGAAGAGACAAGTTCTGGTTGTTAGGGACTCTTTGCTCAGAGGAACCGAAACGGCAATTTGCAAACCAAACAAGCTCAATCGAGAGGTCTGCTGTCTTCCTGGGGCCAGGATCCACCACATAACAGAGAGGCTAACCAGGCTGGTCAAACCCACTCACCATAAGCCCCTCATTTTGGTTCATGTCGGAACCAATGACACTGCAAGGAGCAGCTTTTACCACATTGCAAAGGACTACGAGTGTATGGGGACGAAGCTTAAGGACCTTGGTGCGCAGGTGGTCATTTCGTCTCTCCTCCCTGTTCAAGGATACGGTGCACGTAGGGAAAGGGCAATAGCAGAGGTCAACAACTGGCTCCACACATGGTGCCACCAACAACGGTTTGGGTTTTTGGAACATGGCCTGAATTTCCATGAACATGGGCTTCTGGCGAGGGATGGGCTGCACCTCACAAAACTGGGCAGGAATGTTTTTGCAAACAGCCTCGCAAGGAGGATTAAGAGGTCTTTAAACTAAGTTTCGCTGGGGAGGGAGACAATATTATTCAGGGCAAGGACTCAGAGAGCACAGGGAGGAAAGGCCCAAATGATACTGGACAAGTAGTACAAGCGGCCAATGGCGGGAGGAGTAGAAACAATATTATAGGACTTGCAGGAAGGGCCCGGGGACTTAAGTGTCTCTACACTAATGCAAGAAGTATGGGAAACAAGCAGGATGAAATTGTACTCCTAGTACAACAAAATAAATACGATTTGATAGGCATCACTGAGACCTGGTGGGATGAGTCTCATGATTGGAATATAGGAATAGAGGGCTATAGCCTATTCTGTAAAAATAGACCAAACAAGAAAGGAGGAGGAGTAGCCTTGTATGTCAAGGATGTTTTCACCTGTGAAGAGATCCAGGACTTAAATACAGAAAGCCAGGTCGAGAGCATTTGGGTAAGAATTAAGGCAGTGAGAAACAATAGGGATATTCTGGTGGGGGTTTACTACAGACCGCCAACCCAGGCTGAGGACTTGGATGACGCCTTCCTCAACCAAATGACTGCACATTCAAAGAGGAGAGATACAGTAATAATAGGAGATTTCAATTACCCGGATATATGCTGGCAGTCAAACTCTGCCAAGACAGCAAGGTCCAGCAAGTTTTTTGCTTGTCTTGAAGACAACTTCATGGTCCAGAAGGTGAAAGAGGCCACAAGGGGATCAAATATTCTAGATCTGATCCTGACCAACAGGGATGACCTTGTTAATGAGGTAGAAGTGGTTGGATCTTTAGGAGGGAGTGACCATGCCCTGTTGGAATTTGGCATTCGGTGGGAAGGAGAAGATAAGTGCAGCCAGACACTCATCTTAGATTTTAAAAAAGTGGACTTCTGTAAACTTAGGGAGCTGCTGGCTGGAATTCCATCGTCAGGAATAGTGAAAGGGAAAGGAGTTCAGGAGGCATGGGAGTTCCTTAAAAAGGGCATACTGAAGGCACAGTCTAAAACTGTGCCAATAAGGAGGAAAAATGGAAGGCATCTGAAGAAACCAGAATGGTTGACTAAAGAACTCTCAGCTGAGCTAAGTGTTAAGAGAAACCTGTATAGGAAATGGAAGAAGGGGGAAACCACCAAAGAAGAATTTAAGCAAGTAGCTAGGAGATGTAGGGAGGAAGTCAGAAAGGCTAAAGCACAGAAGGAACTTAGGCTGGCCAGAGACATTAAAAACAATAAAAAGGGTTTTTTAAAATATGTCCGCAGCAAAAGGAAAGAGAAAGAGACAGTAGGGTCGCTGCGCAGAGAAGATGGCGAATTACTCACAGGGGGAAGAGAAAAGGCAGAACTACTTAACACCTTCTTTGCCTCAGTTTTTCCCCAGAAGGATACAAGCACTCAACCTGGCGGTTGGGGAGCAGGGGAGGAAGCAGAGGAAATGAGGCACATAATAAGTAGAGAGGTGGTACAGGAATACCTGGCCACATTGGATGAATTCAAGTCTCCAGGGCCAGATGAATTGCATCCTAGGATATTAAAAGAGCTGGCAGAGGTCATTTCGGAACCGCTTGCTATAATCTTTGAGGAATCTTGGAGGACAGGAGAAGTTCCAGCAGACTGGAAGAGAGCAAATGTTATCCCCATCTTCAAGAAGGGAAAAAAGAGGACCCAAATAATTATCGCCCAGTCAGCCTGACATCAGTACCCGGAAAGATCCTGGAGCAGATCATTAAGCAGTCAGTTTCTAATCGTTTAGAAAACAACGAGGTAATCACGAGAAGTCAACATGGATTTCTCAAAAATAAGTCATGCCAGACTAATCTTATCTCTTTTTATGACAGAGTTACTAGCTTGATAGATGAAGGGAATGCTGTGGATGTAGCATATCTCGATTTCAGTAAGGCCTTCGACAAAGTTCCCCATGACATTCTTGCAAAGAAACTAGTAAAATGTGGGCTGGACAGGGCTACTGTTAGTTGGATTTGTAATTGGTTGACCGACCGAACCCAAAGGGTGATCACGAATGGCTGCTTTTCATCCTGGAGAGAAGTGACTAGTGGGGTGCCACAGGGTTCTGTCCTGGGCCCAGTGCTGTTCAACATTTTTATCAGTGACTTGGATGAAGGAATAGAGGGCATGCTCATCAAATTTGCAGATGATACCAAATTGGGAGGGGTTGCTAATACGCCAGAGGACAAGATCAAAATTCAAAATGACCTGGATAGATTGGAGAGCTGGGCCAAGGTGAACAAAATGAAATTCAACAGAGAGAAGTGTAAGGTCCTACACTTAGGTAGAAAAAATGGAATACAGAAATATAGGATGGGGGACACGTGGCTGGATAGCAGTACGTGTGAAAGGGATCTAGGAGTCTTCACAGACCACAAGCTGAACATGAGTCAGCAGTGTGAAGCGGCAGCCAAGAAAGCCAATGCAATTCTTGGCTGCATCAATAGGATTATGGTGTCTAGATCAAGGGAGGTACTGATACCACTCTACTCTGCTTTGGTTAGACCCCATCTTGAATATTGTGTCCATTTCTGGGCCAATTCAAGAAGGATATGGTCAAGCTGGAGCAAGTCCAGAGGAGGGCGACCAAAATGGTGAGAGGTCTGGAAGCCATGCCCTATGAGGATAGACTTAGAGAGTTGGGTATCTTTAGTCTGTAGAAGAGAAGGTTAAGAGGGGACATGAGAGCCATGTTTCAATATTTGAAGGGATGCCACGTAGAGGAAGGAGAGGGCTTGTTTTCTGCTGCTCCAGAGACCAGGACAAGGAGCAGTGAATTCAAGCTGCAGGAAAGGAGATTCCACCTGAACCTCAGGAAGAACTTCCTGACAGTCAGGACTGTCCGGCAGTGGAATGTGCTGCCTCGGAGTGTAGTGGAGTCTCCTTCCTTGGAGGTTTTTAAGCAGAGGCTAGATGGCCATCTGTCGGGAGTGCTTTGAGGGTGTTCTTGCATGGGTGGAGGTTGGATTGGATGGCCTGTATGGTCTCTTCCAACTCTAGATTTCTATGGCCCTTTTCGCACGGGCTTTCCCGGGCGAAATAGCCCCGTGAACCGTGCGGGAGTGGGAGCGTCGCTCCGCACGACGCACTCCCACTTCCGGCGCTCTCACGGGGCTGCAGCGGCGCGAGCACGGGGTTTTTGATTTTCGCTTTCAAGCGAAAATCACCCCGCGCTCGCGCTACGCTCCCGGCACCCACACGCACTCACCTGTAGTGCGGTGCGTCGGGGAGGCGGCCGGATCGCGCCTCCTTCCCTCCGCCCGTGCGGAAGGAAGGGGCGGGGCGGGGAGCTAGCGCGGCGGATGCGAGAGCATCCTGCTTCGCACGGGCGGGGGGCTGCTCGCGGCAGCCTCCCGCTCGCGCACGCGCGCGCGGGGGGGCGGGCGCGACTGTCGCTCGCTCCTGGCGCGTGTGGGGGGGCGGGCACGACTGTCGCTCGCTCCTGGCGCACGCGGGGGGCGGGCGCGACTGTCGCTCGCGCCAGGAGCGAGGGACAGTCGCGCCCGCCCCCCGTGCACGCGCGCACGATCGGGAGGCTGTCGCGAGCAGCCCCCCCGCGCGCCAGGAGCGAGCGACAGTCGCGCCCGCCCCCCCGCGCGCGCCAGGAGCGACGGGCTCCTTTCTTGCGCGCGCGGGGGGGATGGACTCGCGAGCCGCCGCCGCCTCCGGGACGGTGCCGTTTCCCAGCTGGTTCCTTCGGCTGCGGAAGGAACCAGCGGGGAACTCGGCAGGCTCCTGAACTAGGCTTTTCCCGCAAGTCGCCCGCCCCCGCTCGCGCAAAAAGCCTAGTGCGAAAAGGGCCTATGATTCTATGATTCATATCTGCCAGTAGAGGGCAGTGTGTTTTCTGGGCTGAAATGCTTCTGTTCTGGCTGTTTTGTCCTTCTTCCTCCAAGGCAGCTGTAGATTACTGTTTCCTTGTCAGCCAGTTTGTGAACTTTTGGGAACAGACATCCAAAGTGCCATTGAGGATACAGCATTGCATGCTGGCACACTAACAAAACAGATGGGATTTTTAAACAAAACAACAATAACAACAGAACTGTTTTTTTCTTGAGCAGTTGCCCATAGCTCCTGCCAGATTTGTGTCTGACTTTACTATCAAGAGCATGTGGTAGTTTAGAATGTATATTAGTTAATCCGACACATACTAGCCTATAAACAGTCGTTCATCCTAACTAGAGCTGAAACATTGAAACTTATGCAAATATTAATTTACAAACAATTCTGGTAATTCAATGGGTCTACTCTAGATGTCCTTGCAATTCGATTTAGACCACAGTTCAACTGAACAGCTACTTGGACATATTTTGGATGTATTATTTGAATGATATCTGTGTGAAAAATCTGTTTAAGTTGTAAAGGACATAGAAATCTGATCATATAGACAAACTGACATGCCAATGCTATTCCTATAAATCAGGGATAGAAACTGTGCAGTTCTCCAAATGTGATAGAATTGCATCAATCAGCATTCCTCACCCTTCGTTTTATGATGAGTGCTACCAGGAGTAGCAATTCTGAAGGGATATATACATGCTGTTGTTGTTGTTGTTGTTGTTGTTGTTGTTGTTGTTGTTGTTGTTGTCAAGACAAGGAGACCTCTTCTTCTTCTTCTTCTTCTTCTTCTTCTTCTTCTTCTTCTTCTTCTTCTTCTTCTTCTTCTTCTTTCTTCCTTTTTTTTAAAAATTATGTGGTAGACTTGTAAAAAGGTGAAAAGCTATTGACCTAAAATTTATGTTAACGCAACAAAATTTTAAAAGTAGTTTTTTGTTAAGTATTATGCATAAAGATCTGGATCATAAATATGGATTCCCTCTTTCTTATATGATAACAGCTGCAACAGTATTGTTTTCAGAAACCTTGAAACAGAGGCCTTTACCATACTGTACCTCAATAGTGAGTTGTTCAGTTTCAATCCCAGCATTGCCATTTCTGTGATGTCATTGGGTTCTGATGGTTCTATACTGCACCTTTTCGACTTAAGCAGATGCACAGCATTATTGCCACCACATTGGTGAGTCCTTTTCCCCATCTTTTCCCCACTCCACAGCTCGTGATTGCTGCTTTTTTTTTTGTAAGCCATACTAGCACAGCAATGTTGTAGCATCATGACATGCCAGTATGGTATTTTTTTTTGCGCTATAATGCTAAAAAAAGTATTAAAAAAAATAAAAAAAATCAAAGGAGAAATTTAAAATAAACACAGAAAAGTGGCAGATTTCGAACTTACCAGCCATGGGAGTAGCTGAGGGAGGTAAAATCTGGGAACGCCCACATCATTCCCACTCCTGAATCACCTATGGAAGGAAGTGCTATTAAGTGCTATTCAGAAACTGCATTCCCACAGCTAACAGGATTGTTGCGGGAAAGGGCGTCTTTACTGGATTTTTTCCAGCATTGAAGCAGGGTGGATTTCCAATGCGATAGCTGCTGGTTAGCAACTACATTGTGCAATAGTGCAAGATTCTTTTCATCAGGGTTTCTCAAAACACAGTTTCCAACCATTTTCTTAATATTTTTGAATATTCTTCCCAAGTGTTAAAAAGCTCCCAAAAAGGTCTGTCCTCCCCATCCCTGGCCTCTTTGTTGTGGTGGTGGAAATTCTTGCCCCAACAGGAATAAAGCTGAAAGGGGCATGTTGTAGGTGTAAACCAGATGCCAAACCCACTTGTTTCCTGGATATGTCTCTGGTAAATACGAAAATAACCATGTCCGTCCTGGAGAAGTTTTGGAGCTTTCCTTTTTTTTTTTTATAAAAAAAAGGGGAGGGGAGACATGTAAAAAGAATAAGGGAAAACTACATGGGAAACCACCTTTCTGAACAGACCAGTGTGTGAGACTGTCAGGGCTTTGAAAGCAGACGTTCCTTTGTCATGGATTCTGTCCTCAAAGGTTTGCTGTGCTGAACTGTGCATTATTATACAGTCGTCCTCACACATTCACTGGCTTGACTCTTGCAGGTTTGATTATTCATGGTGCCCGCTTGCCTCCCCCATTCTCCCCCTCCCATTCCCTGGTGTTTTGCCCAGATGCAGGGAAGGGAAAAGGTTCATGAGCTGACAAGACTTTCCCCTTTAACTCTTCCGCCTCTTGCCCATGCAGGTGTGCCAGCAGCAGAGTGCAGAGAGAAGATCTTTTCCCATGCTCTCCTGTTCCCCACACTCTCCTGCTCACTGCAGCCAGCCTGATTGTTCAGGGGCAGGTGAGAAAGTGAAGGGGGGAAGATCTTGTCCCCCGTGCTCTCCTGCCTACTGCAATCAAGCGGGCAGCAGGTGAGAGTGTGAAGAGGGGGAAGATCTTTTCCCCATGCTCTCCGGGGCTCAGGGGAAAAGATCTCCCCCTCCTGCACTCTCCTGCCCACCACTTGTGTGGGCACACCAGCAGCAGTGGGAAGAAGAGTGTAGGTAAGGGGGGGAGTTATTTGTGTTTTTTTGACTTTCACAAGAGTTCTGTGTCCCTAACCCCCATCAGTGTGGAGGGTCTACTGTATTATTTGTTATGAATATTTTCCTTGAAAAGACTGAAATGGGCATTCTTACCCTAAAAGTGTGCTCCAACAGTATTGTTAAGGGCAAAGCGATATCCTGTATTTAGCTAGTTAGCAAAGTCTAAGAATCACTTTATTCCTCTTGAGCTGGGTTCTGCCATTTCCTTTCTAATCCAGTGTTGTAGACTTTTAGGTTTCCCAGAGAGTCAGCTTTTCTTGGCATAGAAAGCAGGATTGAATGTACAATCTGAAAGGAAAGAGCACAGAGGTATCCTCTTCCATCTACATTTCAAGAGCATCCAAGAAGCCTTCCTGGTGAGATCGCTCTAAAACAGTCAGAAAGCTGGACAGTGTGTAAACAGCACATGCAAAGTCTAAAGCTGAACTTACTGAATTTCCCATGGGAAAACTGGAAGCAAACATTATCTCTAGCAGTAGGCAATATGCTGTTATTGTTTCAGAATTCTCTTCACACAATAGCCCCCGTGAAGCATGTAACAAAGGGCAAAGAGAATTTTTCCATTAGTTGTTTCCTATCTGTTCACTTCTTTGAGTTCAATGCTCATAGAGGAAAAAAAAATCTGACTCGACAAACCATGATTGTCCGAATGTTTCATTAATCTGCCCATTTCATTCATTAACACTTCTACAGATAGGGAATTAAGAAGCCTTTTTGAAGTAGCCATTCTACACATTGTATAAAATGAGATGGGAGATTTCAAAAGGCGTAACAGCTAGAATTCCCATCAGTAATTATAATGTTGTAAGCCTTGACACAGGCAGGATCCCGCAAGTTTCTGTCACAGCTGCCTGTTTCATTGTTACCCTGATTTCTGGGGGTCCCATGGGGGACACCTAAATATGCTCCAAATAGTGGTGAATGGGAATTAGCCAGAGCACAAGCTGTAGCACTACAAGAGGCAGGGTAACCTAGAGAGATCTTTCAACTCAATGTTTACAGGTTCAAGCCAAGCCAAAAACCAAGCAGAATTGTCTAATAAAGGATTTTATTGAGGGGAATTCACTCATGCATGCACACAAGATACACACAATCACACATTCACACAAGAGCTAGCTGAAAGAAAGAGGGAGGAAAAATTATAGAGAGGCTGAAGGATTTGGGGGGATTTATAATTACCAGTCCAGAAGAGTAGTGAAGAGCAGAAATGTATTTTGGCTTAGGTAGGACCTAAGGGCAGTTCTCATTCAGGAGTCAGACAGACAGAGTGATGGGTAGACCTTCAAGAGTTTGCACTGGGCCTCCTCAAATCAGGGGTATTTGTACCCTGAAAATGACTTGTGGCTGTGAAGGTTCCAGATGCAAGACAAAGGGAACCTGTTGTGGACAATGAGTCTTTCGCCTGTTGATGGGCTTAGTGCTTTGATTGACAAAGACACGATGGGTGTTGTAATAGCTGTCTATTGTGGGTGCTGTGAGGAAAGAGGAAGGAGTCCAGGTGTATAAGGGATGGATATCTGTCAATCAGTGTCCTGGTGGGCTCCTTCCAGCTTTTATTTAAGCCTATTATCCCCAGGAATGGTGTGTATTTGCCTGACAGATGACTCAGTCTTACCTGGGGGAATTTTGGAGTTGACCTATGCTTCTCACATTTACAGTCAAATTCTTTCCCTCACTCAGTTGGACCTCTCTGTCACCTCTCAGGCTTGAATTTGATATCAGAGCCAATAAAATGTGTTGCCAATTAGATATGGTGTCCATCCAAACCATACTGACATTGGGGACCCCCAAAGCGGGGCCTTACAGCATCATGGGCCGCTACTGGGAAATGGGAAACACATTACTGTTCACTGCCACACTCTCAAACACCATGGAAATTCTTCTGTTGGAGGTCTCCATGCTTCAAAGATAAACATTTTGGAGGGAGTATTATCAGAAGACATAGCTATGTCTCTCAGTCCAGGACTTCAGCCATAAGATTTCAGACTTTACAGGAATATCACCCTCACCCTCCTCCATCTATCTGGAGTGTTCAGGGTACATTGTGCTTTAGATGATCAGTTTACAATCGTTACTTTAAAACTTGTCTGCCCTCAGGCTTATAGTCTTAAAAAGAAATGACACATAAGGAAAAGGGAACGGCAGTTTGAGAAGGGGATTTGGTCTGTGACATTTGGAATGGAGGGAGGGCCTGTTATCAGCTTCTGGTTCAAGGAACGATGGAGCTGTGCCTGCCTGTGCTTCTCTCCCTCTGAGGACACTGCAGTGGCAATTGAGATGGAAGGAGGGCCTTTCATTAGTTGCACGGCTTACGCATGACACTGTGCTTGCCTGTTCCCCTCTTCCTCTGAGGCCACAATAGTGGCAGCTAGGATAGAGGGAGGGCCATTCCTCAGCTGTTGTGGCTGGCCATGATAGAGCTGTGTCTGCCTATCCTTTCCTCCCTCTGCAGTGGCAACTGAAATGGAGGGAGGGCCATTTAGAAGCTGCTGGGCCTGGCCACGCTGAAACTGTGTCTGCCTGTTCCTTTTTCCCTCTGAGGCCACAACACTGGCAGCTGAAATGAAGAGAAGGCTTTTCCTCAGCTGATGGGACCCTTAGGCACAATGGAGCTGTCAGCGGCTCTTCATGGTTTCAGTTGGAGTTGTTTCTAGCCCGACCTGGAAATGCCCAGAATTAGACCTTGCACAATCTGCATGTATATACTTTACCGCTTGGCTATGGCCCCTCCCGCATAGGAAGCTGCTTTGTGTGAGACTGCTGGTCCATGTAGCTTTATGCTTACACATTCCTATCAAATGGCTTTCAGATTTGTGTTTTTCCAAGCTGTACCTGGTGGTACTTTGGGTTGAAACTGGGGCCATTTCCGCACTAGCCTGTTATAGCGCCATGATTCCACTTTCAACATCCTCTGGAATCCTGGGGTTTGCAGTTTTGAGAGGGGCCAGATGGCCCCTCCCAAAACTGCAAACCCCAAGATTCTAGAGGATGTTGAAAGTGGAATCATGGCGCTATAACAGGCTAGTGCGGAAATGGCCTGGGAATTTTTCATGCAAAGTATGTATTTTACCACTTTGTCATTGTTCCTTTTGTAAATTTTATAGGGAACTAGCAATTTGAAGGGTTTTTTTTAAACAAACAAACACTCAATAATGAAATAACAACTCCAGCATGATTTGCATATGTATAACTTAAGGCTGCAGGAGAGGGAGGTGAGTGGCCAAATTTAAGCAGATAGGAACTCAATGGAAAATGCCGGGAAGTCTGACAGTCTTTTCCTAATTGGTTAGAAGGCTTCTAACCTTATTATAATGATAGCAGCAAGTTCTAAGTATTTACGAATGCATCTGTGTCTTTCAGAAAATTCATTTATTTGGGAAGAAGATGTGCAGTTTTAAATCAGACCCAATTATATCCACTCAGCTTATACCTGTGTGGGAAACAGCAAGAATCCTGCATGGCAAAATTATTTGCTTCCCCAGTCCTTTTCTCCCTGGCTTTGTGTTCTATATATTTAACTAACATTTGTTTTGGATTTTTTAAAAACTATATTCTTAAAAAATTATTGCAAAAAAATAAATAAAATAAAGGGAAAAAACAGAAAAAATAAAGAGAAAAAAGTGGGGAGGAGAGATAAATATATGGGATATGAACAATAGCTAGACATGTACATTAATAGAAGCTGACCATATTTCCAAAAATACATTTTCTTGTAGATGATATCTATAAAATATATGTTCATACTTAAGTAAACTAAGCTATATGAAAGCATCCTATAGAAAGAGCAGCTCCTTTCATCAACACTGGAACTTTTTTCTGTGGGGAAGAGACAACCTTTGTTTTGTTCATTCTCCTCTCCGGTCTCCTGTGTCTCTTCATAATCTCATCTGCAGAGCTGAGGAACCATCCAAAACTGTGAGGAAAATGATACTGTTTCAGAAGATGCTAGAAGAGAACATAGGGAGGAGGAAGACTGGTGAAAATCATCCCCTTCTACCCCAACATACTTTCTACTAGCAAGTAGAGACATGTGACTGTTCAGAACCAGAGGCTGTAGATTTTTCCTAATTTCTGTCTTAAAGTACCATTCCAACTTTGAGGTTCCTCAGCTTTGTGGCTGTGTGCCTTCAAGTCGTTTCCAACTTATGTCAATCTTAAGGCAACACCGTTACAAGGTTTTCTTGGCAAGAATTGTTGGGGGGGGGTTGCCTTCACCTCCCTCTGAGGCTGAGAAAGTGTGACTTGTCCAAGGTCACCCAGTGAGTTTCCATGGCTGAGTGGGGTTTTGAATCCTGGTCTCCACAGCCCAAGATTTAAACAACTACACCATGTTGGCTTTCTTAAACTCGTATGATTCCTCCCTCCCACACAGAAAGTGTACACATTACTATGTACTATTGGGTCCTTTGTTGTTGTTTTTTTGTTGGTGGGTAGAGGGATGCAGTAGCTCATAAGTGTTCAGGCTTCTGATTGCAACTTGTGTCTGGGTCCTCATTCAGGTCCAAGAATGTAAACTGGATACATTTTCACTGAAAATGAACTAAAATTTGTCCCACATCTTGAGCTGGCTACAAGACTTTGGGCACAATTCTGACTGATGGTTTGTCTTCTGGTAGTTTTTATTTTTATTTTTAAACAACCTTCAGGAATTTAGTGGACAAAACTTTCTGCATCCCTTTTTCTTTTGTGCCAAGAAAACTATATTTAGTTTCTTTTCGTGAGAGCTCAAGAATAAAAGCAGGGCCAGGACTGCAAATCAGTGTGGTATATCAGTTAAGTGTGTTAAATTGAGATAAGATCCTTTTCAGGTCTTCACTGAATCATGAAACTTCCCCAGGCAACCTTTAGCTAATCACTGTCTCACACAGCCTGATCTACCACACAGGATTATTTTGAGGATGAAATGGGAAGGGTCATGAGAGTCGTGCATACCACCTTGAACTCACTGGAGAAATAGATGGAATGTATATGTAACAGGTAACCAATGACCCATCCCAACTTGTCATCCAAATATATGTATGCCGATGACAATCTGAGAGACAATTATTTGCCAGAAATTTTCTCTAAAACAAAGATTAAAAACAAAACATAGTGTTTTGTGCCCAGGATATGTTAACTTGCTAAAGATGGGTGCTTCCAAAAACAATGAAGGAGGAAACTCTAGTCTAAACAGGAAATAAGCCCATTACATAACCATTTTTCTTAAGCTGGAAGGACAGGATTACACAAAGCACCCCAAATGGCAAGGGTAGTCAAATATTTCAACAAGGTGTGGGAAATAGAGCATAGCTTAGTAAAGAAATACGATATGCAATAGTGGAGTTGGTAGCCTCATGCACACCGAAGAAGGTTGCTCAAAATAAGGTATCAATTTTCCTCTTTCACATGACTCACAGATGGCTGTTTTATAGTTTACCAGTAGACCTGAGGCTATACATGTCTTTCTATTTAATTTGTTGGTTTTAAAAAGGTCAGGTAGCATTGACTGGAGAAGAAATCAGAGGCAGCCCCACCACACTCCCCCAGAAAAGGAAAGCAAAAAGAAGGGAAGAAGAAAATCCCACTTCTTACTGTGGATGTGTAGATAAATCAGATTGTCTTTTGGTTCATTTTCTTGATAATAACTTTCCAAAGTGTTTTGATAACTGAAGGAGATAATTTGCTATTTTAGACATTCAGACTTGGGAGGAAACAAAACTGACAAATGTGTCAAACCAGCTAGAGGACTTTGAGTGCTTTGCTCTTAAAATGTTCAGTTTTGAACTTCTTTGTATTCACCAGATTTGAGGTGTTGAATCAGAACTATCATGTCTTTTTGTTTCTCCTGATAAGCTGCCCTGCTACATGAACAACAGCTGCAACACAATCCTCTTTGTTCAGGGAGCAGTGATAGCTATTTGAACTAGACAGTGGAGAGGATTAAATATTTCATTTGGTATGTTTTCAATAAGAGCTTTTCAAAAGTTGTGTATTTCTTCATAAAATTTGGCAGAAGAAGCATGAGATAAAGCAAAAATTGCCAGGTTATCCATCCTTACTCTTTCACCTGGCCAGTGTAGTGGGGCAGTGAATTTATTCTTGGTTGGAATTAAATTGTAATGGTGTTATGCAAGGTGCTGATCTCCCAAATAAATCCAGTTCCTTGGATAAAGTTTATAGTTTGGGCTGAAATCTGGATAAAATTGATCACTGCAATGAAACCGGAGTCCCTGGCCTGCATGTGTAAAGTGGTTTCCCTTCTCCATTTCCTTGCCCATGAATAGGGTGAAAAATGTTAAGATGTCATTTGTGAATGTCTCTAGAAACTTGATCATAGCCAGCACCCTGTTTGTCCTTTTCTGAATAGTGTATGAAAAGCTATTTTCTAGCCTATTTCAGCCTATCTGTTGCCCCGGCAGCATTTAAGTACCATAGGACCATTGTTATGGGGGAGAGAGGAAAAGCAAAGAAAAGAAGAAACTGGACAGTGGAGATGACTTCTGGTCACACTGAAATTTGTGAGATGCAGAGGATCATCATCATCATCATCATCATCATCATCATCATCATCATCATCATGTTACTGCAGTTGCTAGCCCAGAGGTGGGACATTAGATATCACTTTGATATCAATAATTTGGCCTTCTCTACCCATTCCTCTCCATGTGCTGCGAGGTCCCCCGGACAAGCTCGCAGACAGGCATGGCCACTAATCGTTGTAATATTCCACACAAATACAGGCAGGCCAGAAATAGCCGTCCCACCGCTTCAGGAAACCTCAAAGGCAAGTACTCTATTATGTATGGACGCTACTTACAAAGAACTCCCTGCCCCGAGCAGGAGGCTTGATTATGAGAATCCTCATCTGTCAAGCACTCTGCATTTGCATACTGTCTACTTCTTTGTCAATTCAGACCTAACTCAATCATGCTAAATTCTGACCTTTCGGAGGCTTTGTCTCTAGCCCGAAACTCATTGTTTTCCCCAAGTACGGACTAGCCTACGGCCACATTTCCTCCTATAAAACCCCCTGACTTTGAGAGCTTCTTCGGATCGCTCCCGACTTCCATCCTGCCTTGCTGCTGCTTTGCTTGGTGAGCCTTCCCCTCAGTCCCACATACTGAGACTCCATATCTCTGAACTTCTGCTGCAGACTATCAGGGCTTCAGGACAATATTACCCAAACCAACAACTCCTCTTAAAAATCTCTCTATCCCACTCCAACCTTTATTTCTCTAGTTATCTGTGTGAGTGTGCTGCATACACTGTTTGCCTGTATTTTAATAAAAATTACAATTATTATTTTAATTCTGTTTGTTCCTTGACTTGGCCTGACCCTGTAGACATTGGGTAAAAGATCTCGCTCCATTGCGCTGCCTCTTGTATTGCTAGCTTGTGCTCTTGGCTAATTTCCCCAACTTACATAATTGAGAGTCCCTCCTGGGACCCCCAGAAAACAGGGTAACATCATCTCTCCCTCTCCCTCTCTCTCATTCTCTCTCTTGCCTTCTCATGCTTTCTCCCACCTCATTTCCCTCCTCTACTCTCCCAAGGTTACTTAATGGCCACAGCAATGGTCGTATAGGGTGAGGCTGCTGCCTGGCACTGACAGAGAGCATTCATGGAGCTTCACATGCAGAGCACTTAATGCTCCTATCTTTAAAGGCTGGCCTGTCCTGCTAGTCATATACAGTGGTTTTTAAGGGGCCCTTCCACACTACACAGTTACAGCACTGTGGTTCCACTTTAACTGCTCATGATTCCATCCTATGGATTACTGGGGCTTATAGCTAAGGGAGAGGCTTTTAAGATGCTCAGCCAGAATGCTGCTGTGGTACCTCTGATGAAACTGCAAACCCTAGGATTCCCTAGGATGTAAACATGATGATAAAAGTGCAATAATAATGCTATAATTATATAGACCACAAGCTGAACATGAGTCAGCAGTGTGATGCGGCAGCCAAGAAAGCCAATGCAATTCTCGGCTGCATCAACAGGAGTATGGTGTCTAGATCGAGGGAGGTACTGGTACCACTCTACTCTGCTTTGGTTAGACCCCATCTTGAATACTGTGTCCAGTTCTGGGCACCCCAATTCAAGAAGGATATTGACAAGCTGGAGCAAGTCCAGAGGAGGGTGACCAAAATGGTGAGAGGCCTGGAAAACATGCCCTATGAGGATAGACTGAGAGAGCTGGGTATGTTTAGTCTGCAGAAAAGGAGGTTAAGAGGGGACATGATAGCCATGTTTAAATATTTGAAGGGATGCCACGTAGAGGAAGGAGGGGGCTTGTTTTCTGCTGCTCCAGAAACCAGGACAAGGAGCAATGGATTCAAGCTGCAGGAAAGGAGATTCCACCTGAACCTCAGGAAGAACTTCCTGACAGTCAGGGCTGTCCGGCAGTGGAATCTGCTGCCTCGGAGAGTAGTGGAGTCTCCTACCTTGGAGGTTTTTAAGCAGAGGCTTGATGGCCATCTGTCGGGAGTGCTTTGAGGGTGTTCCTGCATGACAGGGAGTTGGACTGGATGGCCCGTGTGGTCTCTTCCAACTCTACATTTCTATGATTCTATGATTCTATGATTCTATATAGTATGAATGGGCTATAGGTTGTCAATGGACTTTCTGTTTTTGCTGCTTGCTTCAGTTATTTCTTGGGTGAGGCATCCAGAAAATGATAAGCTACAACTTGTAACCAACAGCCTAGTGGTAGATCACAGACTGAACAGAGCTGGTCAAGGGTAGGCTAACTCAGGGATAGGCTAACCATAAGTCCCAGCCAGCATGGTTAATTACTATGGATGATGACTATCAAAACAGAAAAGCCCCAAATTGGGGCACTCTTGTTCATGGCGTGTATAGAATATTTTCAAGCTTTCTCATCTTTGAGGAAAAGTTGTCAACCTCTTCATAATTTTTCACCACTTACTCAAGAACCAAAAGACACACATGTCTTGATCAAAGCCTCTGTGCAAAATACCTACCTGGACCCTTGCAGCTGCAGCCCTGAGGGGGAGGGTAGTATTTGATGCCCTCCCTGGAAGAGACCAGGGCACTTTCCATCAGGCGCAATTGCCAGATTGCTTCATGTGGCAGGGGTAAGCAAGTGGTTATTTAAGGCTAGCAAGCCTACCACGTGGCCTCATCTGGTTTAGCACTGTGCGATCCACCCTCTCACCTTCAATGCAGTACAAGAGTGATTTGGTCACCCTGAGGCCAGGTAGGAATTTTTCTGTCCCTGTTCAGGTGGGTGGTTTTTTTGCCTAGCCTGTGTTGAAGGGAATTGGGCGATTGGCTTGGGTGCAGTCAATAAATAAGATGTCACCTGGTATAGCAGTGGAGGAGATAAATCTCTGATGTATAGCTTTGCCATCCCATTTGGGTGTAGGGTAACACTCTTTAACCTCCTCTTTAAGGTCCTGTGACTCAGGGAGTAGGGAAAGAGGCTACCATTGAGGCTTTCCTGGAATGTGAGCTCTTACATGTGGGGTCCTGGGACTTCTGTGAGAGCCTACAGGGTTGCCCTTCCAGCTAAGGGAGCCTGGGGAGCAACTCAGAATGGATGGATTGCCCTTGGGGCTTAGGTGTGTCACCCAAGGGAAGGCTGAGGAGGTGGTAACAGGGGGTGATGCCTGGTCTCGGCTCGTCCCGGATCAGGTTGCGCTCCCTATCTTGCTCATATCCAAGCCAACGCAATATAAATAAATAGGTCAAATAAAGTGGCCCTTATCATCCCAACGACATGTGCCTGGTCTCATTATTCTGGAGTTAGGCAGCAATTTTCTCTTTTGCCATTTCTGGAGAAAAGCGCACACATGCATCAAATGCAGAACAACAGAAATATTGATTTAAAAAAAAATGCAAGAAAACTATCCAATCCTCTTATTTTTAAAATCCGACAAAACAAAACGGTGGCAAAAAGCAGTCTATATCAAAAAGAAAGGTGTAGCATGTGCAAAAACCATTCACACAATTTGTGAAAAGTCTCGCAGATGCAAAAATAAACCTCAACTCCGAAAAATGTGCAAAATTTGAATCCCATTGCCCAGAGGGGAGATTTTTTTTTTTTTAGGTTTGGCTAGCTACGATTCATATCCCTATCTTTTTTTTTTAACTATTAATATATCTGAGCTGTCTCTGAATATATCTGCTGATTAGATCGTGCTGCTAGTAACTAGAGGATTTGCTTTGAAGATAAAAACATCCTCTGCCCTAAGAACGGTTAAAATGTGACCTGGGTGACTAATGAACATCTGCGTGGAATCTCAAGAGGCGAAGGCTGACTTTGTAACACTAGCCAGGTGTCTGTGCAAACAATGTTCACTGAAACAGAAGGACTAAAGGGTCACTGTGTGGATTTGGCCCATGTATTATTCTTATACCATGAAAATAATTCAGCGCAGTTGTTTACAAAGCACAAATTCTTGGTGAAGTATTCTCAAATCGTTCTTATTATAGTCTTGGTAGAGTATCTTTCCTTCTTTTGTTTGTAGTTTTGAAGTCTATTCTTTTTTTCACTTGTTAAAATGATCCATTTGGGCAGTATTTGTAAACTGGTACATTTTAAGTTGTTTACATCTGGATTTTAAAATTGTGGTGATTGAAAATCATTTAAAATATTTGATAAATTTTAGGCACATAGTTTCAGCAGTATTTATTTATGTGGCAGACACTGTACTAAAAAAAATATTGAAAGATTTAAATATAGAAAGGCAGGCGTTATTTTACCATGTATAATGTTTCAAATTTTAACAGAGCATTATAGTGTTATTAACAATGATGGAAGACTAAACAAACACCTACTTAAGTTTATCAGTCACATAAACAAAAATAAAAATTCACATTCTCTTTTGTATAGAAAAAGCTCCAGAATGATTTCATAGGTTAATTAATGGGATCCTTTCTTATTATATATAAGGCCCTTTCCACACGTGGGCGAAGAAACGGAACTTACCTTAAACCCGGTAAGTCCGTGACCACATGGAGCAGCGCTTTTTTGCTGCTCCACACTTGTCGGCGTCCCGCGGCGTCCTTTGGTGCCCAAAATGGCGGCTTACGACTGGCGGAGGCTCTCCACGAACCGGAGAATCTTGCCAGCTGGAAAGCCTGCCCCCGGCAGATCTGCAGGCACGTAGATTTGCGTGTCTGCAAATCTACACCGGGCGCTGCGACGTGGCTGCACGCGGCTGCATGCCCTGTGCCTTTTAAAAACCACTTGAAAAGTGTTTTTTAAAAAGCACGTGGCACCGCACTTCTGGGCAGCCTAGCGTGGATTGGGGTGTGGAATTACACTAAAGTAATCCGCCCCAATCCATTTTACGGTGTAGATGACCTCCGTCAGAGGTCGAGCTACACCGTTTTAATACCCCCGTGTGGAAAGGGCCTAAGACTGTATTAGAAAATGCTGTATTTTGATAATTGCTTAGGTTTGATTAATTTGCTTTGTTCTCATGCATGTTTTTTTAAAAAATGCATAATGAGGTATGGTGTTGGGGTTAAATAAATGGTTAACATATAAAGATTTAACAAAAGTTCAAGATGAAAACATAATTTGGAAAAGTAAGGAGGATATGGTTAAAGGTGGTATTATTTCACATTGGTTACTGCAAAGGAAACTAGAAGAAAGGTTTAAGATGGATATGAAGATGCAAGGAACTGAAACAAAGAATTGAAACTCCCTTGAAACAAGGGAAAAGGAGTTCGATAAATTACTAAAACCAGAAACAGACCATTTGATAGGCAAGATATACAAAATCTTATTAAATTTATGTATGGAAGAAGAGACGGTTAAGGACAATATGATAAGGTAGGCGCAAAATTTGGGACATGTAATTCCACTGCAGAGTTGGGAGAATTCTTGGAAAGATGTGAAAAAATACTGTATAAGTACAAATTTAAAAGAAAATTACTATAAGGTATATTTTTGATGGTACTATACACCAGTGCAAATTGACAAAATAAGTAAAAATATGAAAAATACGTGCTGGAAATGCATAGAGCGAAGGACTTTTTACCATATATGGTGGTCTTGCGCTAAATCTAAGAAATATTGGAAAGGTATTCATGAATGTATTGTTAATGCACTTCAAATTAATTTCCCTATGAGTCCAGAAATATATTTATTAAATATGTTAGATACTAAGTATTTTAAAAATAATTCATTGAGAAAAATGGTAATATACATGGTAATAGTGGCAAGATTAGTATTTGCACAACAATGGAAATCAAAAGAAGTCCCTGATGTGGATGACTGGTCATGGAAATTGTATGAACTTTGGGAAATGGACGAATTAACATCAATATTGACTGATAGACCAAGAAAACAGATCATTGAAGAATGGAATTTAGTTAAACCCCTTTGGGAATAATGTGTTTTAAAAAAAAACTTGGAGGAGTAAACATTATAGTAAGAATTAAGAAATATTGGAAAAAGGTAGTGGTATGATGGTTAAAGTATGGAGCATAAGGAATTGTTGGTCACGTATAGGTAGCATATCTCAATTTCAGTAAGGCCTTCGACAAAGTTCCCCATGACATTCTTGCAATGAAGCTAGAAAAATGTGGGCTGGACAGGGCTACTGTTAGTTGGATTTGTTATTGGTTGACCGACCGAACCCAAAGGGTGATCACGAATGGCTGCTTTTCATCCTGGAGAGAAGTGACTAGTGGGGTGCCACAGGGTTCTGTCCTGGGCCCAGTGCTGTTCAATATTTTTATCAATGACTTGGATAAAGGAATAGAGGGCATGCTCATCAAATCTGCAGATGATACCAAATTGGGTGGGGTTGCTAATACGCCGGAGGACAGGATCAAAATTCAAAATGACCTGAATAGATTGGAGAGCTGGGCCAAGGCTAACAAAATGAAATTCAACAGAGAGAAGTGTAAGGTCCTACACTTAGGTAGAAAAAATGGAATACAGAAATATAGGATGGGGGATACATGGCTGGATAGCAGTACGTGTGAAAGGGATCTAGGAGTCTTCATAGACCACAAGCTGAACATGAGTCAGCAGTGTGATGCGGCAGCCAAGAAAGCCAATGCAATTCTTGGCTGCATCAATAGGAGTATGGTGTCTAGATCGAGGGAGGTACTGGTACCACTCTACTCTGCTTTGGTTAGACCCCATTTTGAATACTGTGTCCAGTTCTGGGCACCCCAATTCAGGAAGGATATTGACAAGCTGGAGCAAGTCCAGAGGAGGGCGACCAAAATGGTGAGGAGCCTGGAAGCCATGAAGCCCTATGAGGATAGACTTAGAGAGCTGGGGATGTTTAGTCTGCAGAAGAGAAAGTTAAGAGGGGACATGATAGTCATGTTTAAATATTTGAAGGGATGCCATGTAGAGGAAGGAGAGGGCTTGTTTTCTGCTGCTCCAGAGACCAGGACAAGGAACAATGGATTCAAGCTGCAGGAAAGGAGTTACCACCTGAACCTCAGGAAGAACTTCCTGACAGTCAGGGCTGTCCGGCAGTGGAATCTGCTGCCTCGGAGTGTAGTGGAGTCTCCTTCCTTGGAGGTATTTAAGCAGAGGCTTGATGGCCATCTGTCGGGAGTGCTTTGAGGGTGTTCCTGCATGGCAGGGGGTTGGACTGGATGACCCCTGTGGTCTCTTCCAATTCTACATTTCTATGATTCTAGAGTATAATCGCCCATGATTTATGTAGAAGTGATAAGGGAAGGTTAGTAGGTAGGTATTGAGATTGTACTAATTTTTTTTATTTATTGTTTTGTTTTTTCTTTCCCACTGGTATGTATAAGAATGTATAAAAATGTATAAATGTAAAAGGTAGGATGTATGTTATATAAGTACATAATGTATAGAAATGATGGAAGTATATTTATGTTAATATAAGAATTATATAATGTTTTATTTTTATGACTAATAAAAACATATATACAAAAAAAATGCATAATGAATTTTCCTAGTGATATTTTAAAATGTTTATACAAATACTAAATGCCAACATTGTGAGTGGCTCATTCAGATTAAAAGCAATACTGCAGCAATCTTGAAGGTTGGAAAACTGAACGCTTTGGTTTCCTCAGTGCATAGACTCCAAACTCTGCCCTTACAACTGGCTACTCCATTTTAAGGCTAATTCTGTAATACTTTTCCTTCCAAATGAAGGATGAGGTTCTGAAGTACTATAACACTCCTGTCCTTTTCTTTGTTCTCCTGTCTCTTTCACTGAATTTTTTTTGCTACAAAGAATATGAACAAAGATAATCAGTAGAGTACAACAGAGAAAACGTATATATCTATATAAATCACAAGCTTAAAAGCACCCTGTGACACCATCATCCCTACAAATGTTTCATTAGATGGAGTTCATAGTTAACAAAACCAGAAACACCACAACAGCTCCTAGCTACAGCGTTGTTATGGTAATGGCAGGAAAAGTGAATTTGCTCGGCATGACAACAATGAAAAGAAAGATCATGCTAATTGGGCATCCAAACATTTCTCAAATAATTTTTCTTTTCAGATCTAAGTTGAAACCACTTATCATTTTATGTTGTTGTTTATGAATATTGAAAAACTCTCTTATTTTGATGGTTTTTTTTTTTTTTTGGTTATGTAAAACCCCCCACCTCATTTTCATTTTTTTTTAAATGGTTGTTAGAAACACATTTGTATTGTTTCAATATTTTTCTTCTCAGTTCTACTTTCCTTCCACATTCCCTTCATCTTCTGTGGTTGTCAACACTTTTGTTTAATCCTATGATGACTCAAATGGATTCGGATGGATGGTGACATCACTATTTACCTCATTTCATGTTTTCTCCCTGAGAATGAATTATGGAAAACACCTTTAATTTGGGAAGTGGGGCGGGGTTGTTCAGTATCAAAAACTGCCTCTTTCAATATTTCTTAGTGTGTGTTGATGTCAAAAAGTATTGTTTATTTGCAATGGTGGGGTTTGTAGGTGAATGCCAAAAATATCTTTTATTTTCAATGTCTGTATTATTTTATTCCTTCTTATTTCTTCTGCTCTACTTTCCCTTCACTGCTCTCTACCGAATGTGCTTGGGAAAGACAAATCCTCTTAAAAGAAAGCGGTTGTGAAACAGTTGTGGCAACTTTGGCAAGGTGAATTCTTCTTAATTGATTATCAATATGAAAGAACATTTAGCAGAGCCCTGAATTTTTAATCAATAAACAGAAGTGTATTGTAGTTGATTATTCCTATGGGTTACTCAAAAGTTTGAGTTTTGCTTATCATATCAGTCCAAGAAATAGTTCAAAACACAACAGGTAGGTTTCCTCATGAAAGCAGCTATAGAACCAAACACTGAACATTTGCTAATATTTTCTGGGAAGTATTTCAAAGAAGATAATTTCTTAATTTTCATTTAATAATCTTTGTAGACTATTAGATTGTTATAACTGAAGGGAGAAGCATATTCGGATTAATGGAAAATGAGAATCAGACACATAGGATCAAATCAAAATCTTCTAAAGAGAGGATGAGTACAGTATGGTTCTCCATGTTGTTGACTGCAGCTGCCAACATTCTTCACCACTGGCTATATTGACAAGGGCTGTTGGGAGACACAGTTCAGCAACATCTTGAAGGCTGCACAATTCCCAACCTTATTCTAAAGGAATACCTTGGCTGAGCTTTGGGAAGTTACTTGGAGGGTAGGAGGGTACAAGTCCCAGAGTTTCCCAATGTTGGATTCTGGGAGCTGTAGTCTGAAAAAATGAGATTTCTATGTTCTGCATATTAGTATGGACTACCCTTCAATCTGCCTAAATGGCATAATCATATAATTAGAGGAAAATAAAGCTGGGTAGTTGAGCATACTTGGCATTTTAATAGGGTTATTCTGGAATTTCTCCACAAAGTTCTGGCACTACTTTAGTGTTAAGTCATCTTTTGGCTGAACTGCAAAATGATTTCTAGAAATATTGTTTGTATTAGGCCAATGAAGATGGAGGTAGCGTATTGTAGTATATTGCTCTGCTATTCATGAAAAGAACTGCTTAAATGACTAACTTTACTTATAGCTGGAGTGGGAATCACATGGCTCTCCAAATATTTTTTGGACTGGAAATCCCAACATTCCTCACCACTGGTTGTGCTTGCAAGGACTGTTGGGAGTTGCAATCCAATAACATCCAGAGGACCATATGATTCTTATCCAAACTCATAAGCTTAAACAGCAAGTGAAAAAGATAACAATGAGATTTTTTTTTCAGGTGGGAGAAGAAAGGCATAAGGAACTGAAGTCAAAGTGTTTTCACCCAGGCTAGTAGACATGCAAAGTGTGTCTTGCTCCAGTTCCTTAGGGTTATGCTTATGTTACATTTTGCATTAAGACCTGAATTCCATGATGAAAATATGTACAAGATTAACAGCAGTGGTATGCATCTTTTGGCTCTCCAGATGTTTGAACTTCAAATCCCAGAAGCTCCAGCCAGCATGGGCAATGGTAAAGGGCTATGGGAGTAGTACTCAGAATCTCCATAGGATCAAAGGGTGTCTCCACCCTGATTTGTGTGCATATCTATTTCTACATCAGACAACAGTATACTGAACTGTGGTGAACAGATATGTAAATACAAATTGTTCCTGTTAGAATGTTCATGATGTGAATGATCTGTAAAATCCTATGGGTGAAAACTGTTGTGTGGGACACCAAGCAGAGATGTTCACACTTTAACCACAATCCCTGGCCAAGGAGACATCCCTGAGCAATTCTCAACTCAGAGCCAGGAGAATTTTTCAAGTTAGCAGTCCTTATAGAATAGAGTTAAAAACAAAACAAAAAAACCACTTCCCTCTCATCTGCTTTCAACATCATTGCAGTATGATGGTTGAAAAAATATATAGATATCACTCTACAAAAACACCATCTTCATCTTGAGGAAGGACTTCTGAAGCCCCTGTTAAAAATAAACAGAAATAATCTACTAGAAAATCTCCCAATTTCAACCCATAGAAGAGAGAAATCTTCCTGCTTTCATAAGATCATGATCTCCTAAGTTGCTCCTGAGCACATCAAGATCTCATCTACAGTAGTTTATCACCTCCTGAAATGGGACCATTCTACAGTGGCCCCTCCACTTTTGTGAGGGTTCTGGGTGCAGAACCCTCATGAAAGTGATAAAACCATAAATAACTCCCCCTGCTCCTCATCCTATTCATTGCCAGGGCTCCCCCCTTCACCTTCCCATGCAAAACAGAAGGGAATGGGGTTGAGGGAAGGCTCACATGACCTTTCCTTTCCCCTTCCCGAGCTCCCCCTGCCATTCCTATGCATTTTTGGTGCTGAGAACTTGTGCAAGCTTTTCCCGTGTTCTTTTCCGTTTTGCCTCAATGCTAATTCTGTGCACTTGGACAAAATGCATAGGAATGGGAGGGGAAGCTCAGGAGGGGAAAAGGAAGGCTCACATGAGCCTTTCCCACCTCCAATCCCTTGTGTTTTGCTTGGGAGCAGGAAGAGAGGAACTCCGAAGGGGGAAAGGAAGACTTAAACAAACCTTCCCTCACCCCCATTCCCTCCCGTTTTGCCTCAGCATGCATTCTGCATGCCAGGGCAAAACGCATGGGAACCGGAGGAGGAAAATTGGAGGGAGGCACACAAGCTGGCTAATAATCAAATTTGCAAAGATCAAACCTGCAAATGTGGGGGAAGGACTGTACTTCAAGACTGCATCTACCTCACCACTCTAATAACAAATCCAGTGGTGAGTGCTGAGAAAAATCAAACCAAAATTTGGCTTCCCAGAAGACAGATCCTCCAGTTCAATAACAACAGAGAGTGTATCTCTACTAAAAAGATACAACACATAGATACCACTTCAGTAGTTATTTATTTGTTTGTTGCATTTATATCCTTCCCTTCTGCCAAAAAGGCTCCCAGAGTGGCTTACAAATTTGACAGTTCCCTGCCTTCAGCCTTACAATCTAAATAAGGACACAGAAAGAAAAGGAAATGGGGAGAGGCAATTAAGAGTGGGGAGGGGCAATTAAGGCCCTTTTCTCACCTTACCTGGTGTGGCTGGTGTCACGCAGGGATCACGCGAAAAGCCTTTTGTGAGAGAGAATCACATCCCCTGCGCTTCCCTCCACAACAGCTCCATGCTGGATGGAAGGAAGCACGATAGCTCCATCTCTTCCTTCTGCAGCGCAGCTGGGTACTTTCCTAGGCTGCACTGGGGACGAAGCATGGCCATCGTGCTTCCTGAGGTTCCGCACGCCAGGTAAGTGAGGAAGGGATGCGAGAGGAATGTGCAATCATGCATCATTTTTGGCAAAGAGCCGAAAATGATATAATGAGTGATTGCAGCTGGATCACTATAGGAGCAATGCGTGATCGCAAGGACATCATACAGAACCATCCTCACAATTCCGCATTGCTCCCATGGCCATTTCATGTTCGAAGTCGAGTGCAAAAAGGGCCTAAGTCTATCAGGTACTGCTTGTTCTTCTCTGTCTCAGAGGCCACAACAATGACAGTTTGGATAGAGGCAAGGGCCTTTTATCTACAGCTGGGGCTAAGGCATGAGATATCTTGGCTCCATCCTGATGAATCCTGGGAGCTGTGGTTTGATGAGGCACTAATAGTTTTCTGCTACAGAGAATTATTTCCTGCATTGCTGTAAACCACAGCACTAGCACACTCTAGAATGAATTCTGACTAGGTTTTTTCATTGTTGTGTACCTTCAAGCCATTTCTGACTTATTACGAACCTATCACTGGGTTTTCTGGGGCTGAGAGTGTGTGATATGCCCAATGTCACCCAGTGGGTTACTAAACTGTACATACCAGGATTCCATTGGATGAAGCAAGGGCAGTTAAAGTGGAAACCTAGTGCTATAATAATATTAGGGTGTGGATGCACTCTTGAGTATGCTTGATGGCCACTGAATCTTGAGTGTAATAGGCAAACTAGTGGTGATGGAAAACTCAATGAGCTAATATCTCTGTTTCATCATCTTACATCGTATAGCACATCATCCTTGATGTCTGGGCTGGGGGAAATCAACATCTTGAACATCTCAGGGGCACCAGTTTGTTTATACTCTGGCTTATAAGGGAAGGTATGACTGGTTGACAGCAATGGCACTACTGAAAGGATATGAAGGTACACAGCAATATTTAGTTACAATTCCACTATACTCTCTCTCTTTCACACTCTTTGTGTGTGTATGGGGGAGAGAGAGATACAGTTGTGTTGAAATATTAGGCTTAGCTTTTATTTCTTAGCTTTTGCTTTCCCTGGAGCACTACGTTTGTCCATCTGCAGCAATATGAAGTTATCTGGACTTCAGTAGATGCATTTTCTATCCTTCGAGTCTGTAGTGAGGTTGGTTGAACATTTCTTTTTCCTTTTTTTTTACAATTTTTTTTTTTACTGAAATTCATAAATTCCCTTATGTTTGAGTGAGAAAAAACTGCCATTAAAAGAAAAAAAAATATCAAAGAAGAGAACTCCAAAGTGACAGGCTTGTCCTGGTCCAGGATTTCAAAGGCTTAGAAGAGTGGTTTTCAAACTTTTTACCCCTGTGACCCATTTTATATCAGCATGCAGACATCCCCCCCCTTTGTTGTATGAAATAAAAATACTTTGTTTGTTTAGTGTGCATATTTTCATTCATACATTTATATATATTCATATTTTAACATTTTATAAGGAAATAACATAGTTCAAATTAGATCAGGTTTATTTTAAAGAATAGTTAAATAAATTCAATACCTAACTCATCACAATCTCAGAAGTGGAGTCACCAGCACTGTCCAAAAAGGGACTTGTGCACATGGAAGTCAACAACTCTGCTCGCAAAGAACTTTCCAAAAAGGCATCCCTGCCATCTCTCCCTTGTTTTGCTTTTCTCAAACTCCCCCCTGCTTCCTCAAACTCCTTTAATTCCATACTGGGAAGTGGCACATAGATGTGCCCCCAAGTGTGGCTATGATTGTATGGTCTGCATTGCATCATGGAAGGAGGAAAGCTTTGCAAGTGGTGGGTGATGGAGAGGTTGAAGAGGGGAAGGCAAGAAGATGGAGAATACAGCTAACTTATCAGTCATGCTTAAGGATTCTTCTTTTTCTCCAGTATGTGTGCTTGTAACTTAACAGAAGTGGGGAGAGGAAGGAAATGAGGATAGCCCCATCATGACTGCAGAGTTGGCACTGGAAATCTGGACCAGGTTGTGGAACAATCAATGGAGAAGAGCCTCCTCTCCTCTGCCACTCCCTCCCTTCTCATAACTTCCTCTCCCTCCTCCCACTCCCCCATCCCATCCCATCCCATCCCATCTTCACCACTCAAGTAAATTAGCAAAGACTGACTGTAACAAATTAATGTCCAACAGCTTCTTGTGCCCTCCTTGAGCAACTAGTGTGCCTTCATGGGTCCCATCCTACAATTTGAAAACCAAAGAGGTCTAGACTTGAACCCTATGGATTCAACCCTGTGAGTGTCAGAGGTGCTGGCCCTTCTCTCCCCAAAACTTGGGAGGTATTTCATCTGTAATACCAATATGGTACCCAGGTACAACATGGTCCTTTCTATGCCAGAAACAGATGTACCTATTGAAATTGGTTGATGCAAATGGAATAGAACTATATTCAGTTCTTCTTTAAAAATAATTATCAACATTGCTACTGCTGCTGTTGTAGTAGTTATAGCCCACTTTTTTCCCCTGTCTAGGACTCAAGGCAGCTTACAAAGTTTAAAATAGACATAACATTAACATTCTTGTCATACCAAAATCCAAACATACAATTTAACTAGCAGTAGTTTTAAAAGCAAGTAAGAGTAAGACAATAAAAAAGGAACAAGAAGTACAATACATTCTGAAAGGCCCCTTTGATCCCTGAGAAAGCAGCCATCAAAGCCTCGTTGAATTTTTTTAGAAGAAGATCTTCACCTGCTTATGAAAAGATATCAGAGAGGGAGCCAATCTAGCCTCTCAAGGGAGAGAGTTCCAGAACCTGAGAGCAGCCACAAAGAGAGCCGTCTCCTGCATTCCCACCAGATATATTCTTAAGGGTTGTGGGATAGAGACTTCTGGAGAGGTTTGAAAACATAGACAGTCATATGAAGATGAACACAGTAGCCTGGATCTGAGCTGTAAAGGGCTTTATAGCTTATTAACATATATGCCCAGCATTACCCAGGATTTTATTTTCTCATAGACAATACTTGTAAGAAAGATTTGAGGTCCTGTGTCTCTAAGTCCCCAAACTATCTTGTCCAGTAGTGGTAACTTTTCCCCATATTCCCCAATCCAACCTGTATTAAGAATTATTAACATACATAGGTTGGGTTCCTGAGGAAATACACTGCCTTCCTCCTTTTTGCTGTAGGCCTAATCTCCATAGCAACTGGCCAGGCCCAAGAGTTCTGTGGCTGAGAATTCTAAAAGCCCCTCCCTAAACTGCAAGTCCCAGGATTCCATAGAATCTTCTCAGGCAGCCAATCATACGAGGTCTTTGCCTGATGCAGACAAGCAAACTTTGATCTTTATATATTAGAAGATCATTATCACTTTGTGCCCAGAAAAAGGCTAGAAGACAATGGAAATATTGAAACAAGAGAGTTCTGTGCTCTCTTCATATTTGTCTTCATATGTAGGATAGAAAGAACTTCAAATTTACCAAATACATACCAATGGGAGAAGTAAAAACTGGCAGATTTTCTCACCCCTTATTGTAGTACTAGCTGTATGCACTTGTTGGCTTGTTAGGGCAAGCTCTCTGGCTCTGGGAATGGAATAGAAACAAATGCTTTCAAGATGGTTAATAACGATAAGCCAGAAGAGAATGGTACCCAATGAATAGGGTTAAATGATGTTTGGAAAGAACAAGTAGAATCTTGTACTGTTAAATTAATTTGCTAGCCATTTATCTTTAGACTACACACATAAAAAGTTATTGTAAAATACAGTAAGAGTCTATAAACGAAGAGCTAATCTATAAAGCAATCTAATGTTAATCAAACATGTCTCTGAAAGCATCAACTCTTTTATTATATAAATTAAGGGCTGTATATGAAAGGAGACTTGGAAATGAAAAATGTCTGTTTGCTAACATATGCGAAGTAGATCACTCTAACTGAAAAGTGATTCATAAACCTAATGAATGGATTTGACTAGCTGCAAATAGCTAACACATTTATCTGGAATAAAATGGTCCTGATGCCTGTTAGTTGGAATGAGAAGGTCATTTGAAAAAGCTGTATATGTCAGGTTGGAGGTAGGCCTTTGAAGCTGGCCTACAGGTCACATATGGCTTGCCAAAGCTTTTTGTGTGGTCCTCTGCAACCCCCAGCCCTCCCTTTGCAAAGCAAACAAACAAGCAAAATCAGCTAAAATTAGACAACCACAATCCTAGAGGCACCCAGTGGGCATGGTTCTCCTATTTAAATGGTACATGTTTTGTAGCATCAAATACCAGTAAAAAAAACACAACCAAACAAAAAACCTTCTGGTAATATCCGTGTTTTGCAAAAAGGGTGGCTACAGTATGTGGAGGCTTGAGGGAGTGTTAAAATGGGGTTAGGTACAGATCTCAGACTTTCTAGAATTGACCACTCCTGTATTAGACCTTTACCCCAACATGTCCAACATCAAACTACACCATAAGCAGAATTTGCTTTCTGGGATGACTGTGATCAGCAGGTCTGGCTCTAGATCATGGGGTGGAGTGACCAAAGTATCCCTCTTTTGTGATCTAAATCTAAATTTTAATCACTTTTTATAGTTATAGAAGTGTGGGCTTACTATATAGTACAGGAGGAATATCATCTGTTTTAAATGCTGTCAGTCCCATGGTCTGTTGGGATTTTGAAGTAACGGTGAGGTGGATAGAGGAAAAGAGAGTGCATGTTATATACTTTCAGGATAGCAAGTTGTCACGTCCAGATTTTCACCAAAGTATCTAAAATATAACTTTAAAATACTTGGAGAAACTGGTAAAGAAAGAATGACTATAAATTTATACATGTGATAAGTTGCTTTAAGTGCCTTAGGCCAATAACTTTCTAAATTAACTTTTGTGGCAATGATGAAAATGCAGATATTCTTCTTGTAAAGCAAAGTCTATGTAACATACATATAAGTTAAAGTAATTTAAAAAGCTTTCTACAATTTAGGTGTTGGAGTCAATGGTTATCTGAAGATTTATCAGTTGTGCAACTAGTCATCATAAAGGAACTCAGAAAAGAAGAAGTACATGAAATGGGAAATTGGTACCAGGTTTACTAGGAGTGAGCTGAAACTTTCTCCTGTGTAAGTAATTAAGCTTGTGTCTGGAAAGAAAATTGTTTGGGGAGACTCTGGTAAGTAATAAGTTTCTCTTGGGGTGTTTAACTTCCTGTGGAAAACCAAAGAAGGCCTTGGCCAAATCCTATTGCTTAGTTGTGGCTAGAGCAGACCCATTGAATCAATCACTGAATAGAAAATTAACACATGTATAAATCTCTGTGTTTCAGTGGGTCTACTTCAGTAGCATTAGAACCTGGATCTGGGCCATTGTTCACAGGTATTGAAAGAAAAGTCATATAGAGAGGACCTTCCATATAAGAGACCTCCAGATTTATGTATTTGATTGCAGAGTGTTGTGCCCTATACTTAATATGTGTGTGTGTGGTAGTGGGGGGATGCACTGGAGTATCTGCATGCATGTTACCACCATTTAATAATACAGGATTTGAGCATTCACAATTTTTCCGCATTCTTGGGGTCCTGAAATGGAACCCCCACAGATATGGAGGGTCCAATGTATGTGCAAATTTTGGTATTAGGGGGGAAAATATGGTCAGGGACTGTATGAAGGTACAGGTCTAGCCAGTGTAATTCAGTGCCTTCTCACTTTGTGGTACCCTCTGCTTTGGTGTTGTGTCCAACCTGTAGAGGATGCAGACTGAGATCAAGAAGGAAAGAAAAATTGTAGGTAGATCATCTAAGGGAGGCTACACTGTAAGGAAACACAATATGTGGCACTGTTATGTGGATTTTACTGCTTCTAGGACTTGCAAGTTAAGGTGCAAATTTAATGTATAACTTCTGTGCTTGTTTATTTGAACCAAATTGTTTCTGTGTTGTTTTCCATTGTCACCCTGAGAACAACCTAAGCGAATCTTCATAATTTTTGTCATCATCAAGAATCACTGTGAAGGAACAAGGGATGGCTAACAGCATCCTAAGACACAGACTCACAATTTGGCATTCTCATGACTGAGGATTTCTCTTTTGGGATTATTCTGTGGCCTTAGATAAGGCAGTTAGCTCCTTGAACCCTTTGACAAGGCTCTCATTGCTGAAATATTTCACAAAGATCATTGTGCAGCTGTCCTGGGTGTCTTATGTTGGTGAAATGTTAGAACAGAGTTTTCCAGGATATTTTCTTCCTTTGCTGCAGTCTACTTATAGTTTATCTAGGAAATTCCCTTGCCAGCCACAGCAACAACAGCAAAAAAAACAAAAAAACAAAACAAAAACAAAAACAGAAAACAAAAAAACCCTTTGTTTTAATGTAAGATTGTAAATGGTTTTCAATTCTGCTTTCCTAATCTTAATTTTGTTTTTACCTATATGTGTTGTTATTATAATTTTCTTCTGTTCTGTAAGCCACCTGAGTCCCAGCATGCGAGAAAGGTGGAATATAAATAAAGTGATGGATGGATAGATGGAACAGTAACAGCAGTAACAACAACGAGACTTCTCGGTGGCTATTTTAGCCTTTGGAACTCCCTTCGTAGGGTGACTGGAATGCTCTTCTTGTCATCCTTTCATCAGCAGGCAAAAATTATTTTATTCCAACAGACTTTCAAGAATGGAACGTTTTGAAAGATCTTCAAAATTGGGCAATTTACTTTTTCAGACCTGCTTTTACTTATTTTTAAGAGAATGTTTCAAATTGCTTTTTAAAAATGTTTTGGATGGTTTAATTATGTTTTTATCTTACCATTTGTTATGCTTTAGCAGTATTGTATCTGTTTAAATTTGTAAGCTGCCTGGAATCTCAGTTTGGGAAAAAAATGCAGGATATAAATAAAGGTCTGACTTCTATTGGTATTTCCCAACTGAAACAGACCCATTGATAAATGTTGTGAATTCCACCTTTTACATGGGGCTACTTAAATTGGGACAGGCAATAGAATTCAGGCTACTGTTGATGGTAGTGACTGGAATCCTCTTGGGGACTTATGTCTTTGTAAGTGGACTTATATCTGTGAGAATTAGAATAGGGCAGTTCCACAATGTTTGTATCCAGTAAAGGAATACTCTTATGTCACTACATAGGGAAGATAGCAAAGTGACTGATGTCCATTGGGACACCGGCTAGGGAGTGCTAATGCATATTGGGACTCTCTTGCCAGTGTCTCATTAAGCATCTTCAGAATTCACTACCAGGGTTTTGTAGCATCTCTGCTGCTACCCAAAAGATAGGTGACTCAGAGGTCCACCCGCGACGCCAGTGCCTTCATGAAATGTTGGGGAATATTAGCTCAAAGGAGAAGCCTGCAAGGGGGAAACCTGCAAGCCTTCAAGCTCAAAGGGGAAGTCTGCAAACCTGCAAGATCATTTACATCTATGTATACCAGTACTGTTGCAGGGACACCAGTCAGAGATTAAAAGTATGCTTTATTGGGAAAATCACAATCACATGCAAGATTCAAGCAGTCCCACAATCATACAAGGCTAACTGAAAGAAAAGGAGGAAAAATTGGATAGTAAGAAGCTAGGGTGAAGTGGGTGACATTTACCTACCGGTATTCTCCAGAGGAGAGATGAAGTGATGTGGCTCAGACTAAACGTCTGAGGGTAGTACAAGAATGGGAATTGGCGAAGCAGAGCAACAGCCTATGTCCAGTGTACTATGACTTACCTGATTCAGAACCAGGGTTTAAATACTTCATTTCCACCCTGAGGGGGAAGATGTTAATAGCTCTCTGGCAGATGGGGTGCAGAATGGGCTAATAGTCTTAGCATTAGGTGACAAAGAAATGATGGGAATCATGATAGCTCCTTAATAGCTGGGCAGGTGAGGAAACAGAAAAGAAATCCAGCAGGAAGAGGAAACAGGTTGTAGACAGTCAGTTGCCATGTATTGACAGTTTTGGGTGTTATTGCATGTAAAGTTTGAGTCTTTGAGGGACATTTGCAAGCTCACAATCACCAGAGCTTCCCTGACTATGACTTGGACATGCTTTGAGGTCCCGTCTGACCTACTTTCACATGTGTTTAGCCAGTCCTCTTGGCCAGCAAGGCTTCAGCCATAGCCATATATAATTTATATTTCATGCCAATTAAATGATATTTGCCAATTATACCATATGATGAAGTGAGGGTGTACTGCATGGTAACACTGCCATGTGGCTAAGTATATGTAAAACTATGTTAAGGTACACCATTATAGAAGATTGTGGCCAACAGTAGTGCTAATACCATCTCCTGCTATTGTTCTGCCAGGTCACACGTAGCATCAGGGTCCAGAAATGGAAGTGTGTGTGCGTATGTGTGTATGGGTGTATGAGGATAGTTGACTTTCAGTTCAGTTGGACAAGAAGCAGAGGTATGGTTCCTGACAGGGTTAGGAGTCCAGCCCCCCAGCAACACCTGAGGTTCAGGAAAGTCAGAAATAAGTGTATAGTCAGAATCAGGCAGCAGTGATAATCAAAGACAACCATGTGAGAAAGGGCTGGAGAAATTCAGACTATTGATATCGGGTTGCAGCAGTCTGTCTGCGAAAGCAAGCTTGAACTAGGAAAGAATGGGTTCTACTCTAACTAGTATAACTGTAGCTGTTTGTGGCTGCCTACAAGAAATAAGGTAAGCAGATAGCTCAATAATCCCTTGCTAAGCATGCTTGACCAGCAAAATAGAAAGAAAAGGGAAAGACAGATAAGTTTGCTTCATCAGCTACTCCCAGCATGTTTTTTAAAAAAAACATAGATCAAAAATGGAAATCATAAAAAAAGTAAATGCTTGTGAAAGAAATAATCATCTGTAGATGCAGTTTGGAAGACACTCTCATGTGATCCCTAGGAGGTTCGAAAAGGTTCTGTTTACTTGTGCATGGTTTCCCCAAGTTGTTTCATTTCACATGTACATGTTGTTAGTTTCAGATAAAGTCTGCTGAAATGTCTTGAGCTCCTCTTTTTTTCTGTGGTGTAGGAAGCTATCCCTATTCATTCCATGTTATTCCTATCTCTGATACCAAATTTTCTGTTAAAGCAGTAATACCCAGGAACACATCTACTTCATTAAGTGAGTTATTCCTGCACCTGAAGACACCCATTATAATTTGATTTGGAAGTTATGCAGGATTGTTTCTGGATGAGAGACCAGCAAGGCATTCCAGGAATCTCCGTGCAGTTCGAGGAACGGATCCTGCCTAAAACCCTGTGGATGCATGGTTGCTGGTTAGAACTGACAATACTGGACTAGAAGGATCAAGTATCCATCTCAGTAGAAGGCAGCTTTCCATGTTCTTACTCCCCACTGAATCATGAAATTCATTGAACCAATCACTGCCTGACACTTACACCAGTTTCAACCTGACCTTCCTCAAAGGGCTGTTCTGAAGATAAAATGGGAAAGAATGATGTAGGATATTTTGAACCCACTAGAAGAAAGAACATTCATTTAAACAAATAATAATAAAATGGAGAAGAATTACCAACTATCTCATTTATAGTTGCATTTTCCCCCTCATAGTTGTCTATACAACTTGGATGTTCTGGCTCAGGAGCCCAGTCTCATGAGCCTCAATGACGCAGCTTGGGGACTAGCAGTATGGGCTTGTGTGACTACTTGGTTCAGGCTGTACACTTATAAGTGGGCATGGTTATTACAAAGCCACTGTTAGTCTTTCCTATCCAAAAGACACATGCCCTTTAAAGGCTGTTTTCAGACTCCCATCACCTAAGAAATAAGGTAGATAAACAAACAAACAAAGAGCAACCAAAACTTCTGTGCCCATAAAGTAAAGTTGTCATTAAACTTTACTTTAGGATTAACCAGATCTTTACTTATTGATCATGTCCCTTCCTTTTAGTCTCCATGGTGTGGATGTAAAACAAATTCAAAGGCAGTCTTCCCCCACCTCCGTTCTCTGAGCCTGTTAAACAATCCCCACTTTGTTCACGGACATGGGTGTTCAGGGGATAATTAATGAGGTGCTCACTAGCTGAATCTGAAGCATTAGCATCCGAGCCACATAGAAGGAAAAAGACCATGTTCTACTTCTCAAACAAGTTGCCATTTGTTTCGGACAATAATAATAATAAAAAAATACACTTAGGGGTTTAAAAGTATTCCTGAAAAGTCAAATGACATTTTTGTCTAAATAACTTAATTGTAATCCATTCATTACTGGCATGTTTATTTACAGCTCCCCCCTTTTTTTTTTTTGCATAAAATTTTCCCACCAAATGACTGGAATGGCAGTCATGAGTTAACATTGGCCAAGAACTGTAGCTTTCCTGAGAGACAGCAGAGGAAACAAAGGAGCCCAAGGAAGTGAAAAGCAAGACAGTGAAATCACTTTCACCAATATTTGACATAGTTTACCTCCAGCTGCTTCATTTCCTTTTCTAAAGGGTTTCAAGTTGGTACAAAAATAGTTTTCTCAAAAAAAAAAAAAAGTGTGGCAATTTCTTAGAAAAGGGGTTAAAGTAAGATGTTGCTGCTCTTGTTGTTGTGCACCTTCAAATTGTTTTCGACTTATGGTGACCCTAAGGTGACCCTGTCATGGGGTTTCTTGGCTGGATTTGCTCAGAGGGGGTTTGGCATGGCTTTCTTTTAGGACTGAGGCTATTTCCATACTACACTGTTATAGCGCTATTATTCCACTTTCACTATCCTGTGGGATTCTGGATTTGTAGTTCTCTCTGGCTGAGAATTCTAAAGGCCCCTCCCTAAACTGCAAACCCCAGGATTCCATAGGCTGTTGAAAGTGGAATAGTAGCACTATAACAGTGTGGTGTGGAAATGGCCTATAGCACGACTGAGTTGAAACAAATGCTGACTCTGGTTTAAGAAAGCCGGGGACAGACATCCTTCTGTCATCACCTTATGAGGAAATGTTTACACTTTTCGGGTGCCTGTGCAAGTGATTGATTGTATTCAATTTGCTCCCAGAGTCCCATGTGTAAACTCATTTCCTTTTTCCTCCCGGGTTTCCTTATTTGAGCCTAAACATTGCTGTCACTTTAAATCACATTGTGTGCTGAAAAAATCTGCTAGCTGACCTGCGACTGGGGTCGCACCACTTATCTTCTGCCAGACTAAAATTAAACTCCATAGAACACTCATGTTTTACAGCCCATATTTTATCCAGCTGAGATGCCTCAGAGTTGCCAAGTGGAACGTGGTTTGATGGGTGCATCATGGACCAGGCGTGACATTATGAGCATTAATGACTTAAGGTGTTTATAAAATGAAAATGCTAAAGCCTTCATTCTGAAAATTATTGCAGCTGGGCTTTATTTATTGAAGGCTGGAAGATAACATTTCCGATGATGCTTGATTTATAGGCCTGCACTGGTGAATGGCCTGGAATTTTCCACTGGAGACAGCACAATGAATGGAAAGGAGAAGAGGGATCAAACATTTTTCATTGTGTTCTAAATGCTTCCCTGTCTGACTCTCTGTAAAACGTTTTACCTAAACTCCAAACAAAAATCTGCCCACTAGGGATGGAGATGAATGCCTTCTTGAAAGAGCAGATTTTTCTAGAGCAAGGATAAAACTATCACGTTATGGCTGGAGCCTTCTTGGGGCAATATGGTGATGTGACTCAAGGTTTCGATGGTGTACTTTTCACATGCTTCCTGAAGGAGGTATTTAGTATTCCCTTACACAAGGATGTCCTCCTCAGAAAGAAAAAGGTTGGCTCAAAAACTGGCCCGGATGATCCAGAATGGCCTGGACTGGCACACTGGGATGTTGCCCAGCATATTGCTAAAACAGGACCTTAGCTCCTAGCTGCCGACTTTGCTCTGAATCATATTGTGTGTGTGTATGTGTGTGTGTGGGGGGCATTTCCACACTACATTGTTCTAGTGCTATTATTCTACTTTCAATATCCAATGGAATTCTAGGATTTGTAGTTTAGGAAGGTGCATTTAGAATTCTCAGCCAGAGAGCTCTTTGGCCTCAGGAAACTACAAACCCCAGAATTCCATAGGATGTTGAAAGCAGAATAATAGCACTATAAGAGTGTAGGATGGAAATGGCCAGAGAGAGAGAGAGAGAGAGAATGAGAATGGCTACATACAGAGCTCCTTTTATAAAATCTGAAAGCTACAGTCCCTGACTCTTCTTCCAATTTTAGCTCAATTGAATATCAGTCCTCACTTGTCTCATGCTTGTGTGGGAGAACAAAAAGCCAACTCAGATGCTGAATGTTTGTCTGTATATTTTTTAAAGATTTTCTTTTTAAAAAATGTTTGTGAGATTTGTTTTGTGCACATTATATGAAGAACTTTTATGCCAACTACGATATTGTGGGCTTCTTGGTGCAAACTATAACTGCTGCTACCTTTTCACAGGGAGTTTTTAAAAGGAAAGTAATTGAATGGGAGGGGATGACTTTTTTTGGGGGGGTGAATAATGCTATCCTTTTGTGCTTCCTGTGTATGCACGCTTTGCTTAACAAAGGGGAAGGAGATTAGTTTTGTGTGGAAATTTTTTCCCCCAAATTGCGGAACTCCCGAGGTTTCTGGGGGTACCATGTGGTTAAAAAGCCATAAAAAAAACCATGGGAAAAATGTGAAAGGGTCACAAACTGAGGATAATGCCTAGTTCCCCTGTAAGAATCCCATGAATGTGGCACAACAAAAACTCACCCTGGAAGTGCCCTATATTCACAGTTTCACTTTCAAGTGTTGTTAACTTACTCTAAAGAGATTGCAGGGGAGGGTAGCACTTGAGGGTGATATATAAAATCATTGGATCTGAGAAGCCTCTTTGTGATAAGAAATCCCATAACAGGTTTCCAGGGCTATGATTAAATTTCTTTCTCAGTGCTGAGGAATTATTGAACAAAAACACGGGCTATTCAGCTTTTAATGTGTTCCCCCTCCTTCCTTTATTGCAGAAAGGCATCCCCCCACCAATCTTTCCTGGCACATCTTTAATGTGAAAACACCCACATGTTCATTTGGAAACAAGGAGCTTCTTCCCACACTCTCAACAGAAGCCAAGGCTGTATTCTAATTACTCTCCCATGCATTTTAACTGTTTTCTCAAATAATTTATGATGTTGTGATTCTGTGCTGGTTTTGATCCTGATATGCTTTTTTGCAAATCAAAAATAGTGGATACAGGGACAATACAACGATGGAAGAATCGCCCAATCCAAAGCCCTGTCAGGTTTACACCATCAGGGCTGAAGTGAAGAGTGAGATTCTTCATTGCCCATCCCCTCTTTTTCCCTAAAAAGACACACTTTCTTTGTCTTCTCTCTCCCAACTGGTTCCAATGGGAAGGAAAGTATAGCAATTCCAGAGGTGACTTAGATTTCCTCCAATTCAGACTTTGCGTCAGAATAGAAAGGGCATCTTTCATTTGCCTGATCTTCCCCACAATGCCAATGGAACACCATTCTATCATGCTGGAAATTTCCATGGTAGGTGAGTGAGAGACAAGGGTTTATGAAGTCATTCTTTTCTTTCTGTCCTTGGAGAGGTGATGCAAAACATTCTATTGCAGTGGTTCTCAACCTTCCTAATGCCACGACCCTTTAATACAGATCCTCATGTTGTGGTGACCCCCAACAATAAAATTATTTTCGTTGCTACTTCATAACTGTAATTTTGCTACTGTTATGAATCATAATGTAAATATCTGATATGCAGGATGTATTTTCATTGTTACAAATTGAACATAATTAAAGCATAGTGATTAATCACAAAAACAATATGTAATTATATATTGTGAAATATTTATTTCTAATTACAAATAAATGCAATTTTGTCTTGAAGCATGGTGTAGCCTGGGTAACAGTCTTAATATAACAACAGTAAACTACATTGCTACATTTTGCGACAGAATGCGTAAAAAGCCAACGTCAGTGCAAAGGTTGAGAATGCTTCTTTCTCACCAGATCAGAAATTCTCGGGGCAGTCTTTGCAAGAGCACAACGAAGATCAATTATTTGTGGACTTTGAACTCAGTTTACAGCAGTGAAAGTAACCTAAGGACAAAGCAGGAAAATGGAGAAGGAGAGAGAGAGAGAGCAGAAGGAAAATGGATTTTTGACACAAAACACTAAGAAATAGGTTGTTGTGGGTTTTCCAGGCTTTGAGGCCGTGTTCTATTAGTAGTTTCTCCTGATGTTTTGCCTGCATCTGTGGCTTCAGATCCTCTGAAGATGTCAGCTACAGATGCAAGCAAAACATCAGGAGAAAATACTAATAGAACACAGCCTCAAAGCCTGGAAAACCCACAACAACCTATGGATCCCGGCCGTGAAAGCCTTCGACTTTACACTGAGAAATAGTTCCTACATGCAAATTTTAACTCTGCCACATGCTGGATGTTTCCTCACACAAAACTACTTGTGCTTCAAGTCTAATGGCAAAAACCATTTGCACCAGAGTGGGCAACTGCAGCCCTCTTTGCATGCCTCTGACCAAGAACTCTTAGCAGCCCTAATAAAACTGTGGGTGTTGCAACCACTTAACAAAACCTGGGTGTTGCAGTCGCTTAAAAAAAAAAATCTGAAGCCATAGTTGCTCACTCTAATTTATTGTATAACAAATATTTCCACTTTTAATTCTTGGGGGAAAGAAAAAAAGAAAGAACCAGAAGTCACTTTTAAAGTACATACAAGTAATATAGAAGGTCTTGAATTTTCTCTCCATTCTGCCTCTAGTGAACAGGTTATTAAGCAAGGGGATAATTTCTATTTACAGTACTTTAAAGGACCCAATCAGTATTTTGCAATGACATTCCCAACTAAAACAATATGGTATCCAAAGGGAAAAGAGCCATTATTATTGTTGTTGTCATCATTATCATCATGATCACCATTATTAACTTTATTTATATCCTGCCTTTTCCCCAAGACTTCCAGACTCATTACTCCAGTTGTCCAGGCTGGGGACAAAGATGTAGAAAAATTCAGGAACAGCTGCCCTTGTCACTAACACAAGTGAATCAGCTAGACTGCTATAGGGTTGCCAGTGGAAGGGGGGGGGAACGGAGAAGCCTACTGTACCTTTAAGGGTTGTATAGAAAAGTGCATTTCACCAGGTGTTGCTTGTTACCTGGCAGCTGCTGAAATCCTCTCTTCTACACAGCCCTCTCCAGCTTTCAATCTGGCAGTTTTAAGCCTGACACCCTCCAGATATTTCAGATTACAGGTCCCACAATCCTCAACCACTGGCCACTCTGAGTAAGACAGGTGTCCAAAATCCTCAGAAGGAGCCAAACTGCCTACTGCTGGTGTCCACTTAGCCCCAAATCAGTTTCCACGGTGCCATTAATAGAGGGGAATAAAAAGAAACCCTGGGCCTATGGTAGTTTAAGAGGTATCCAGGAATCCACCCAATCGGGGTGGGGGGTGGGGATAGGTGCACGTCGGGGCCAGGGAGAGAAGCCCAGGTCCTCTCCATCCAGGCCAGCAGGGCGCCAAGCCACGGGCTGAGCCAAGAAGCCGCCCTCTCCTTACCAAGCATTTGCTCCGTGGGGGAGGCGAGAGGTGCCGAGGCTGCGTATCGCCTCCAACGCCCTCAGGGGAGTTGAAGGGCACGACAATGATGGTGGCAGCTGAAGTCATCCCCGCAGTGCTTATGGGAGAAGCCTGGCCTGGCTCGCCGTCGTTCCCGTGCTGGTACCTTCTCAAGAGAGGCACACATTTCCCTCAGGATGCTCCTGCTGTGGCGACACTGCTGAGCCCCCCGTCTTTCCTGGGTGGTGGTGCGCAAGCACGAGCCATGCACTCGCATCCTCCTGCCCCTTTAGTGGGGAGATGGGCACTGCGGAGACAGGCGCTGTGTCCCTCTGGAATGCGGGAAGGCGTGGGCCCAACAATGCCTCCCCCCCGGCAAAGGTCGCCTCGCCAGCCAGGAACAAGGAGGTGGGCAGGGAGGAAAGAGGGGCTGCGCGTCTCTCCCGGGAAAAAACTCTAAGACCCCCCCCTTGTGCTCTGCTTCTGCTTTGCTGTCTTTTCTGCTGGGGGGGCAATGTGGGAAAAGTTTCCAGAGTGTCGACCCTGGCTGGGGGGGGGTAGGAATCCCAGCGCCCTTGTCTTTTGTGCCGGGAGCAGCTCACCCCCCGGAAAAGCACCACCTTGTGGCCCCCCAGCCCTCCTGCAGTGCCCCCTCCATGGCGAGTGGGGTGGGAGCCATGGTGAGGAGGGGGCCTGCCCCCCGTGCTGCCGCCACCTCCCCCCCAAGCTGGCCCGTCAGACGGGAGGTTCTCCCAGTAGTGGAGAAAGGGAGTGATTTCAGTCCCTTTTGAACAGGGGCAGGAGGACGCGAGCATGTGGCTCACGCTTGCGCACCACCACTCCTGCTGTGGCAACACTGTGGCCGCACGCGCTCCCGCCAAAGGGGGCAGGAGGATGCGAGAGCATGGCTCGTGCTTGTGCACCACCACCGAGGAGGGAATGGAGCCTAAGACCATCAGAAATATGTATTTTCCGATGGTCTTAGGTGACTCCTGTGAAAGGATAAAGGGGTCGCAACCCACAGGTTGAGAACCGGTGTTCTATTGCCTCCTGTGTTGCTCTTCCCAGATTGAGCTAAGGATTTCTAGAAGTTTTTGTTGTTGTTAAAAAAAAGTTTTAGTAATTGAATGTTGATGTTTATCACCACATTCACTTTTTGATTTTTGTTTGTTTGTGTGTGTGCACATTTTGGTTTGACAAACAACATAAGATTTGTGATAAAAACAATATAAGATTTACTATACATGTAAACTTGGGTTGTGTGTGGAGCAGTAAGTTGAATGGCACTATTCCTGCTGTTGATAGGGCAAAGCCCATTTGCTTCTGTCCACTGAATTTAAAATATACTTTCCATCAATATATAAAATATACTTTATGCATTAGAGCCTGCTCTAGGGATTTTTCTTGAAGTTCATAGATCACTATCTGCTCACATTAATTCTTCATGCCTCTTTCCTGCCATGAATAAATGAATCCAATGAAGCTTGTTCCCAAGCTGCTTGTGTATGTTTTCTTAGATGTAAGAATACTTTTTTGGAAGTGCATCTTTTTGAAACTGGTGTGACTTAATTCCAAGTAAAAATGGTGAGTAATGAGTTATAGAAATTAATCTGGAAATCTGTGGAGTTTGTATACACAAGCTTCATACACACATCTGTGAAATTAATGTGATAAGAGAAATTAATCCACTGAGAACACATGTGAGCTGTACATATGAGCTTTCTTATATTTTAAACTATCTTTCATTCTCATGTTACTCATGTTACTTTTGTTTAATGTATTCCTTCTCCTTTGAGGCTCAAGGTATTTTGCAGTCTCAGGCAGAGCAGCAAATGTTGTTCCCTCTCTACCCATGCCAAGGTGAAGAGTTCCAAAAGCCAGGCAAGTTGTTTTGGTGGATGAGGCACATGAACTCTCATAAGCTCTTCTCCCAATCTTTGGCAATAAAAATACAATCACTACCAAAAGATGATTATGTTTGGTGAACTGGAAGAAATTAGGAAAAGAGGGAGACTGAGGCCATTTCCACACTACGCTGTTATAGTGTATTATTCCACATTCAGTCTCCTATGGAATCCTGGGGTTTGTAGTTTAGGGAGTGGCCAGAGAGCTCTTTGTAAAATACAAGCCCCAAAATTCCACAGGAGGTGGAAAGTGGAGTAATAGCCCTGAGTGTTCAAGACCTGAGCAGGGCAGTCGTGGACTGAGTTCTTGGAGGTTTCTTGCTCACAGAGTCACTGTAAGTTGAAGCTGACATGATAGAAAATAACAACAACCACTTCTGCTGTTGAGGTATGAATATACTCTGACATTTTTCATGCAATCAGGTTGACTGTTTTCTGGGCAAAACCCTCAAATTTGCATCCAAAACCCTTTGGTTTCCAGAAACACATATGTTCTTTTGGTGCAATTAATGATATGCAGTTCTCTCCCTACATTTGCGGGTTTGACTCTCATGGGTTTGTTTATTTGTGGTGTGCGCTTGCCTCCCCCCTCATGCTGTCCTGCCCATGGCTGCCAGTGCGATCCCACGGACAGCAGGCAAGAGGGTGAAGGGGAGGGAAGATCTCCCCTCATGCTCTCCTGCTGCCTCTGTCCTGCGATGGTGCAGGAGGGGGAGAAGAGAGTGAAGGGGGGAGATCTCCCCCACCCATGCTCTCCTACTGCCGCTGCCCATGCAATTGTGTGGGTGGGGGAGTGCAAGACAGTGAAGGGGAAGGAAGATCTCTCCCCTCATACTTTTCTGGCTGCCCTTAATCATTCAAGTTTTTTTTACTTTCTGTGTCCAGCGAATGTGGAGGGCCTACTGTATAATAATTTTGTTGAAAAATCCCATGTTTTTGGAATTTTGTTTTAAATAAAAATGTGTTCTTTGCACAAAAACCCTGCAAAATTTAGGCTGTTTCTAGAAACTTGAGTTTTTATGCAAAATTGTTTTTTTGTTTTTGTTTTTTGTTGTTGTTCAAAAGCCACCAAATTTGCACAAAAAGTATGTTTTGGGAAAATTGTTTCGCAAGAATTTTTTATCCTCACTTATTTTTCAAGAAACATTTGGGATTTTATTTTTTTTAATGCAAAATAAAAACAAAAACACCTCCCCAAATCAATCCCCCAGGTATTTCTGCACAAAATAATTTCATGAAACACTTTGGGATGCAGAAATACCAGGTAAACACTGCACAATATTTTGGACTCAGTCTTCCAGACTGGGTTCTCCAAGTGTTGGGAGCCTCTTTTTTGGGGGGGGGAGCAGGAAAGAAATAACAGTGAATATTCTGTCAATCTCTACGGAAGTGTACACATTGAGGGTGATGGAAGAAAAGAGAAATACAGATGTGTAGCAAACTGAATTGAAGAGATGCTAGGAAGAATTCCATGTTTCAGGATAGCCTTTCCCAACCTGACAGTTCCCAGACATGTAGGACTTCCACCATCCTCAGGCAACTTTCCTATTATGGGCCTTATAGTCCATGTGGGGAAGAATTCTAGGGTGAAGGCAGGCAATTTAAAAATTACAAAAAGAGCCCAGGTTTCAAATGACAAACAGATCAATGTGACAACCTCCTTGTTACATTCCATGGTGTGTCCCTAAACCTGATATCTTACACATTGAATTAAAACAACTGATTAAGCAATCTCAGTTGTTAATGAATTAGGCTGGAATCCTGTTGGGCAATGTGTGCTTGTAAAGTAGACTTATATGTGGGGGAAATAGAATTGCAAAGAAATGCAAACTTTGTATTTGTATATGGGCCCTGTGTATGGGTCTGATACTGGTATGATTTGGATGAGCACCATATCTAATTGGCATTATATTTAACTGGCAACACACTTTAATTGGGACTGATACCAAAATCAACCCTGAAGGTGACTGGAAGGTCAAACTGACTGAGGGAGAGGTCTGACTGTGAATGTGAGAAAGAAAGGCAGGTCAACCTAAGACACCTTCCAGGTAAGACTAGGTCATTTGTCAGGCAAACAAATGCTGTTCCTGTGGATAATAATCTTAAGCAGAAACTGGAGTTTCCCAAGAGAACACAATTGTGGGAAGCCCACCAGAGCACTGATTGACTTATATCCATCCTCTGTGCACCTGGACTTCTTCCTCTTTCCTCATAGCACCCACAATAGACAGCTATTACAACACCCATCACACCTTTGTCACTCAAGCACTGTGAACATTAGCAAGCTGATAGTTCATTGTATGTATCGCAATTCCCATTGTTCCTCACCTGGAACTGCACTATCAACTACTGCTCCAGGCTATTTTCTGGGTACAAATACTCCTGATTTCAGACTGTCCAGTGCAGTCTCTCACTGATCCAAACATCACTCTGTTCATCTGAATCCTGACCAAAAACTGTCCTTTGGTTCTTTACCTAAGCCACACTGTCACTTCTCTCTGCTTGTCAGGAGCTGAATTCACGCACACAAATATAACAGTGCATAAACACTATTTATTAGGAGTGTGATACATAGTATGGGACTTCAGTGAGTGAACTGGAGGCAATTAGCAAAATTTAAAACATAAAAGTCAAAGAATTTCTCATCCCGCCTGCAAGAGACCTTGAAGTTCTGGTTTAGCCTGGCAGCACTTATCATTACATTCCTAGCTTTGTTTATCTAAAGGTCTCTGGTTCTCAGACCTTGTTACAAGCAAGCTGCTACTTAACTCCTACGACATGTCCCATAACTAAAATATGGAGGGCTACCCCACACCGCTTCTCTCTGGATCTGGTAATTATCACCCAAATCCCTCAACAGTCTTGCTCACTTTCATCCCTTCTCCCTTCTCTGTCCTTGTGTGATTGTGTGCGTCCTTGAACTATTGCATGTGTGAGTGAATTTACTTCAATCAAAACATATTTTAGTTCACATTTTATTCTTTCACTGGTGTTTTTGGTAGGAAAGTTCTCGCTAAGTTGCCCCTCTCTTGCAAGCCTCCTAAACTTTGAACTAATTCATTCCCCACTTTTACAAGGGGGTATTGGCATCATGGCTTGGCCCTTGTGGCACCCACGTTTTGGGGTAACACTTGGTAGAGGGCTGCTGCTTCATAACTCCATAGCACAGATAGGAAAGGAACCAAGGCACAATGGGACACCAACAAGGGGATTCCAGTACATATCAGGCACTCTCATTGTGCATCGATTGCACATATTCACAATTCAGTAGCCAGGTTTCTCACCACCGCTTCTGCTTCGTTAAGTGCAACCAAATTTACATGGTGTGAGAGGATGTATAGGATTCTGGCTTTACATTCCAATTTCCAAAATGTAGTATTATTGCATGAAACTAATTTTCCAAGCTCTTTTTGACCCAAACTAGTAGTCTGTGCATGGAGATTCAGCATGGAATCTTACAATGTTACACAGGGATGTCATCTCTTCTGGCTGTCACTGGGTGATATGAGGAGATACGTAGGGTAATTGGACATGGGATAACTTGTGTGGGAGATTATAGGCTGGAAAGGGAGAGCAGAAAATGTTTTGACTTAATTATAGCTGGTCATTAAAAAAAAAAAGCCTTCTTGGAGCACCTATTCACTGGATGTTTTCATTCCATGTTTTACCATTTGTGTTCTGCTCAGTAGCAAATAGTTATAAATGTCATCTTGTGCATATTCTCATGAAACACTCTGACAGAAAAGAATTATGGTAAGGCAAGTTATATTGCAGAGATGTTTTGCATGCACAGCAGATGACAAGAGGGGGAAAAAACAGCAACAACCTGGTCTAGGCAACTGTAGCATGTTTTGAAACATGGTATTTAATACCAAGACAGCTTGTTGGCTTGAAGGAATTTGAAAAATTATATTTCATTTTATTGTTCCTGAGGGAATATAGCAAGCAGACGACTGAGGAAGAGAGTAATGCCTTTTGCAAGTTTTTCTGTAGAGTGGCAGATGGGAAGGATGGTGAGGATATATGAGAACATGTGAGATCACAGATTGTTTCTTATATTTGACTAGTTCTGCTTTGTTTTTTTAAAAATCCCTTACTGAACACTTTACATGAAATCAGATTAACTTAACAATTTTATTTTATTTTTAGTCAAGAAATGATCTGCACCTGTAAATGATATTCAGATGCAAATGTAGTAATTGAAGTTCTGCCAGTAAACACATCTATGATAAAAGAGAGTGTCGGCATGTCTCAGTCTCTTGTTGCTAAAATTCATTGGAACATCATGCCAGATGTTTCCAAATGTGAGTCTGTTTTCAGCAGTCATCCAAGATGCAGTGCCTAATTCCAAAGGGGGAGAATGCACTATAAGCAAAAGGAGGACGGCAAGCCTTTGCCTGTCATGCCCCAGTCCCAGGACCCAGAAGCAAATACAGACAGGATCCTTCCCAACAGCCAAAACACACTGACATGAACAGGACAATACTTATCACAGCCCAGCGTAATCAAGAACAGGAGAGCCCATGAAGCTTAGAGCACTGATATAGGAAAGTCTCATTAATTAGGCAAACAACTGGAGAAGCTGCTGGCCAACAGAGGCAGGGTAGGGAGGGAGAAGTCTGTTGCAGACAATTGGCAAATCTGGTAAAAGCAACACATTCTTCTTTTGATCCTTGGCTTATGTTCCTGAAAAACCCTGACTCTTCCTCTGTGTACTGACTATGCTGCTGGATACTCCCTTGAACTGACACTCTGAATTTATTGCTGACCTGGACTGCTGAAACAAGAGCAGTAACTGACTGACAGGTTCCTGTAAACTTTGACTAGGGCTGCTACTATACTCTGTTTAAGGACTGGGAACTGTGGCTGCCTTTCTAAACAGGACACTGTTATCAGCACTCTCACCACATCATTGCAACTCAGCACCCATAGGCAAAGTCACTTCACCATACAAATTCACTCTATACAACGCTCAGCCTTTATACATGCCCTAGCCTTACTTCAGAGCTAGCAAAGCATGGTGGTTTGAATATTGGGTTAGGACTCTGGGAAAGCAGGGTGAGAATCCCTAGTCAGCCATGGAAACCCACTCTCTCAACTTCCTCTGAATGAATGTTACACCATGAAAATTCCATTATAAGGTCACCATAAGTCAGAAACATCTTGAAGACACAGAACAACAATCCTACCACAAAAATAATGGAGAGAGGGTGGGCTCAGGGTTGCTATAAGTCACAGACAACTTGAAGGTATACAGAACAACAACAAAGTCTCACTTTTTCATTGAGACATAAGGTCAGATGCCTCCATTGGTGAGGAGGCCTCTTGGACCCCTTTGGGAGTATGAGGTACTGACTCAGGCATTACCTAGGACAGAAAATGGGAGATGGCTCCCTGAGGTAACTCTGATAAAATTCTGAGGTTAAAAATGGGGAAGTGGAAAAACACAAGGCTTTCATGGACTCCTGCAGAATTTGTTCTGAGGGGGTTTGCCCTTGCTTTCTTTTGAGGCGGAGAGAGTGTGACTTGATCAAGGTCATGCAGTAGGTTTCTATGGCTGAGTGGGGATTCAAAACCTGGTCTCCCAGTGTTTTAGTCCAACACTTAAACCACTACACTATGCTGGTTTGTCATTTATTAAAAGTGAATCTCAATGATGGTTTGACTGCGTTAAGTAGTGGTTTCATTGGACAGTGGCACTTTCTTGTCCCCTTCCTCTCTTTGCCCCAATTTTGTCATCCCACCTTTTAGTTTAGGATTGATTTTAATTTTATTCTCTATTTCAGTTTAGCATGTTTGTTCTGTCTTAATTTTTTTCTCTTGTGTTTTTTCCCCCTGTACTTTGTGTGCATTAGCTACCCTCCCACTTTCATACACATTAAATCTGGGTGCACAAGTAACACACATACATCACAAGCACTATAGCAGTGCACCACCTCCTAGCAAACCATAGCAAACTTTAAAGGTAGCTGTAACCTGCCCCCGCTGCCAAACCTGCCTATCTGCAGTTTGGTAGAATTAATTTCTGCTGTATCTTTGAATGTCATATTATTATGTGAGATAGCCACAAGATCACGGCCATTTTTTGTTTCCTTAGGCAAGTAAATGATTGATACAAAGATTCATATTTCCCAATTTGGATTTGATTGAGGCCTGAATCTATTAAAATCACATCCTTATTGTTCCAAAATGAATCAGGGTCTGCCTTAAATCACCAAATTTGGCTCTGAAATAAACTGGGGTGGCTGTACATAGCCTTGATAAATTCCACAGTGATTTAATTTCTTGTATTAGTTCATATTTCTGCAAGTTTTATGTAGGGGCTGAATTTATATATAATCATCATGGAGAAAACTGACAGCTTGTATATAATAACTCATGCTTGATTAAACATTGCAGAAGTGCTTATTGATGCCAAATAATATTGTTCTTAATATACTCAGTTTCGCACAATCAGTTCATTCAAAAAAGTGGAATAAATTCACTTCTCTGTCAAATATAGCTTTCTATGAAACCTGTGAAAAGAAGAGTCCAAATATATAATCAGTACTTGAACTCGATAAACTTTTCACTGTGTCCCTTTGTGACTGATTCTAAGGGCAATGGCAAGGACTACCTTTCTATTTCCTTCTAACTGCAAATACCATTTATTTCACAATGGGACTGGAAGCTTTCCCAAGGCACCCAACAGCAGGGGCTGATATACAAATATGTTGCTGTTGTTGGTGTTCTTGTTAATTGCCATCGGGTCAGCTTCCACTTATGGCAACACCATAGTGAGGGACATCTAAGTCACCCTGACATCAACAGCTCTGTTCAGATCTTGCAGACTCAGAGCCTTGCCTTTCTTCATTGAGTCTGTCCATCTGTAATGTGGACTTCCTCTTTTTTTTTTTTTTTACTTTACCAAGCATCATTGTGTTTTCTGGAGAGTAATGATAAGGTCAAAGTATGGCAGTCTCAGTTTAGACAGCTTGGCTTCTAGGGAGAGTTTGGGCTTGATCTGCTCTAAGATCCATGTATTTGTCTTTTTAGAAGTCCAGAGTACTCATAATATTCTTCTCCAACACCACATTTCAAATGAGTTGATTTTCTTCCCATTAGCTTTCTTCACTCTTCAGCTTTTACAGCCATACATAAAAACTGGAAATACAATGGCGTGGACAATCTAAACATTAGTATTCAGTGATGTATCTTTAGGATCCTGTGTAGTTCCGTCATAGCTGCTTTTTGAAGTTCTAGTCTTCTTCTGGTTTGTTGACTGCAGTCTCCATTCTGAGTAATGGCTGAGGCAGGTTATGGAAAATCTTGAATTATTTCAATGTCTTCATCATCTGCTTTGAAGTTATGTAAATCATCTGTGGGCATTATTTCTGTATTCTTAATGTTAAACTGTAAAGCTGCTTTTACATTTCCTTCCTTGACTTTCTTCAGTAATTGTTTGTTATTTTCTGCTAGTACTTTGGTGTCATCTGCATATTTTAACTTGTTGTTGTTCTTTCCTCCAGTTTTCACATCTCCCTCCTTCAAGCCTAATCCTGCCTTACATACAGTGTGTTCAGTGTACAAGTTAAACAAGGACAGTGATAAAACACAGACTTACCAGACCCCCTTGCCAATTGGAAACAAATGCATTTTTTAAAATAAATTTATTTATTTATTTTTGTATTCTGTCCTGATGGTGGCCTCTTGTCCTGAGTACAGGTCATATATCATGACAAACAAATGTGACACACCCATTTCTTTAAAACTGATCCAAAGTATTTCATAACCTATGCAATCAAATGGTTACAATAATCTACAAAGCGCAGGCTGATTTTCTTCTGATTTTTTTTTGGGTCCAACATATGTTTGCAATATGATCCCCAGCGGCTCCTCCTTTTCTGAACCATGCTGGGCTATGTGGCATTTCTCAGTCCATATATGGTAAAAGTCTTTGCTGTAGAATTTTGTTATTCTATATTTTTTACAAAAAACTTAGAAATACCAACTTACATAATATTCTTCTCTTAGCTTAATTAGTTTCAACTTTTTACATATAAAACGTTGCTAATTTCCCATGTCATTATAAACATTTCAAATAACACTTCCCCTCTTCCCTGGTTTGATCTTTTGATTTTTGACATTTCAACACTTAGATCTCACAGGTTCAAGCATCAATTTGTAGACTGGTCTCCCAACTTGTACATACTAGATTAGATACCATTCGATTTATCTTTTATCTTAAAGTACTCTTTTGTTTACTACTGCAAATTTAACTTTGAAAATTTGTTTCTAAGTGACCTTTAAACATTCTCAAATTGATTGTTCCCTTTCTTAATCCTACTTTTGTTTCATTTTTCATTCTGAAAGATAACTCTTCCATTGAGCAATATTCTTGTATTTTATCTACCCATTCTTCCAAAGATGGGCTTTCTGTCCTCTTCCAATATTTTGCCCATAGAATTCTAGCTGCCGTAATCATATATAGTACGACTGTCTCATATTGTCTTTTACCTTTGTCAATTTGATGTGTCATGTTCAGTAAATACAATTCCGGAGTCGGTGGGAGATCTATTTGTAATAAGGATTCCATGGCTCCGTGTATTCTTTTCCAGTATCTTATAACCTCCGGACATAGCCACTACATGTGATAAAAAGATCCATCTACTTGCTTACATTTCCAGCAAGCCTTCTCTTTCATAGAATACATCTTGCTTAGCTTGAGGGGATCTAAGTACCATCTATATAACATTTTGAAGTAATTTTCTTTTAAATTTTGTGCTAATGTAAATTTATTTGATATTTTCCAGCTTCTTTCCCAATTTGCTAACTCTATTTGGTGGCCTATGTTTTGCGCCCATTTAATCATTGATTCTTTCACTGTCTCCCCTTCCAGTTCTCGATTCAATATAAATTTGTATAAATGTGATGTTAGGTGATCTCTCTGTTCAAACATCAATTTTTCCCATTGATTTAATTGTGATGTGATTTCTATGCCCTCAAGTTTTAAGTCGATTTTCGCTCTCTCTTTCAATTGCCTATATGGGAACCAGTGACATACCCAACCTTCTTGTTCTAATTCCTCTTTTGTTTTAATATGTTGTCCACTGTTATCTTTTATGATTAAATCATTGTATTTTAACCACTTTGATATTGGATCTTTCCATTTCACTTGAAAAGATTCCTGAGGGGAGACCCACCAAGGTATTTTCGTATATAGCTTGTTTTTCCAGAATCTCCAAATTTCATACAACAATCTTCTAATATAGTGATTCATGAATGATTTATCTACTTTTGATTTTTGGTACCATAAATAAGCATGCCAACCAAATTTTAGATCACTTCCCTCAAGATTAAGCAGTTTGTCTTCTTTTAGCGTCACCCAGTCTCTCAACCATGTCATCCCATTGGCCATGTAATATAATTTCATATCTGGCAAGCCAAATCCTCCTCTTTCTTTCCTTTCCGTCAGGATTTTCCATTTAACTCTTGGTTTTTTGTCTTCCCAAATAAAGGAGGTTAGGTCTTTTCTCCATATACTGAAACACTTCCTGTTCAATATAATCGGCAGGTTCTGAAAGAGAAAGTTCATCTTGGATAGTACCATCATTTTAATCACCACCATTCTACCCAGTAATGATAGTTTCAGTTTTTGCCAATTCTGAAGGTCTTTTTTTATCTCACCCCATTTTCTTACATAGTTATTCTCAAAAAGTTTGTTATTTTGGTTTGTGATATCAATCCCCAAATACTTAATCTTCTTTTCCGTTCTAAATCCTGTTGCCAATTCTATCTTTGCTATTTTTTCTTTCCTCATATTTTTTGTCAGGAACTTTGTCTTCTCTTTGTTAATTTTAAAACCCGCCAATTCTCCAAATTCTTGGCATATCTCCAGCAATTTCATGATCCCCTTTTCTGGGTCTTCTATAAAAATAGCCAGATCGTCGGCGTATGCTTTCAGTTTGGTCTCTTCTCCCTTAATTTTAACTCCTTTAATCGATTCCTCTGATCTTATTTTCCTCAAGAGGACTTCCAACACCATTATAAACAATATCGGAGATAGAGGACAACCTTGACGTGTTCCTTTGTTAATTTCTATTGGGTCACTCTTCTCACCATTTATTAGTAATTGAGCTTGGTTACCTAGATATATCGATCTAATCCATTTTAAGAAATTATCTCCACAATTCATTCTCTCACATAAATCGAACATAAATTTATGATTCACGTTGTCAAAAGCTTTTTCAGCATCGACGAAAATCAACACACATTCCTTTTCATTATGTTTCTCATAATATTCCAAAACATTAATCAGAGTTCTTGTGTTATCTCTTAGATATCTTTTTGGTAAAAAGCCACTCTGATCTTGATGAATTACTTTTTGTAAGATCCTTTTAAGTCTCTCTGCAATTATGTTAGCAAATATCTTATAATCTATGTTTAAGAGCGAGATTGGTCTATAATTAGATGATTCACATAAATCTTTCCCTTCTTTAGGTATCAAAGTTATGTTTGCTTCCTTCCACGAGTCAGGTTTACCTTTGCTCTTAATTTCGTTGAACATCTTCCGCATTGGTTCGGTTAGTTCATCCTGGAAGACCTTGTAATACATCCCTGAGAATCCGTTGGGTCCCGGTGCTTTCCCAACTTTTATTCTCTTTATGGCCTCCAACACCTCCATGCATGAAATATTCGCATTTAAACTATTCTTATCCTCTTCAGATATTTTAGCGATATCTTGTTTCCCGAGAAATTCTTGTATCTTCTTCTCTAAGTTGCTTATCTGATCTTTCTGATATAGATTTTTGTAATATTTACGAAAAGTCTTCATTATAATTCTTTGATCAGTGGTCAAGTCCTTTCCATTTCCATTTAGAGTCTTGACTTGTAGAATTAAATTCCTTTCTCGTCTTTTCCTTAATTTAAACACCATCCACTTACCAGGTTTATTCACATTCTCAAATTCTTTAAGTTTTAATAATCTTAGTTTCTTTTCCATGTCATCTATATTCTGATCTTTTAATTCCAATTGTGTCTTTTTGAGTTCCTTCCTCCACCTTTCATTTCCCGGGTTCCTTGACAATTCTTCTTCTACTGATTTCAGCCTTAATTCCAGTTCTTTTCTTTTTTCCTCTTTTTTCTTCCTCCATTCCTTGTTCCACTTCAAAAACAGCCCTCGCATTACCGCTTTCCCTGCATCCCATACCATTCTACTTGATACTTCCTCATTCTCATTTTCTTCAAAAAAATATTTTAATTCCTCCTTAGCTTTCTTCAAATAGAAGTCATCTGATAGAAGTTGGTCATTTAATCGCCAACTTCGATACTTGCTTTCTCTCTTCATTCTGAGTTCCAATTTTATTGGATTATGATCTGATATAATCCTAGACTGGATTTCCATGTCTTTGACCGCCATCTGTAGCGTTTTTGATATTAAAAACATATCAATCCTTGACATAGTTAAATGTCTGTCAGAGTAATAGGTGAAACCGCCTCTTTCATGTAAATTCCGCCAGATATCGAGTAAAGAGAAGTCTTCTTTCATTCTGAAGAATGATTTGGGTAATTTACCTTTCCTTTTTCTGCCTTTTTGATTACATGTTCTGTCTTTAGTTGGGTCTATCACTCCATTCATGTCTCCCATTACTAAAATATGTGCTTGATTGTTTGTTGTGATATATTTGTTTATCTCTTCATTCAACTTATCATAGAATTTGCCTTTATCTTGTAATGGGGCATATATACCCACAAGTAGTATAGTTTTCCCGGGCAATTGAATTTGTACCCCAAGATAATGTCCATTCTTGTCCTGAAATATTTCCTCAGTGGGATATATATGATTAACATAAATCGCAACACCTCTTTTTTTCTTTTGAAAAGCCAAAACGTAACACTTACCCAGTTTAGGGTTTTTTAAATATTTAATGTCCTTTTCTTTAATTTTCGTTTCTTGTAGGCATACGATATCTAATTTTTGTTTTTCTAAATAGTGAAAGACCTGTCTTAGTTTATAATTAGAGTTTAGCCCTTTAACGTTCCAAGATATACAATTCAGAGTCATTGTTGCAATTTCTTTCTTTCTTTCTTTATTATTTATTTAGGTCTCTATTAATTCCAAATCTCTTATCTCTCTCAGTCCTCGTCTTCAGTTCTCTCTTCACAGCTATCTGAACTCTTCTGCTCTACTTTTGGCTCTTCTTGATCTTCATCCTGGTCTTGTTCTTGTCCAAATTGTTGCTCTTGTTCAAATTCTGCCTCTTGATCTTGAGCTAATTTTCCCAATTTTTCAATACCTGATTGTTCTTGTCCTTCAGTTCTTGTGTCCTCTCGAAATTGCCCTTGTTTCATAGATGTAGTCTTATTCTTTCCCGACATCAGGTTTCTAATCTTCCCTATGGCATCTTCCATTTCTTCAGGCACCCAACATTTGAATCTTTTAAAGTTTAATGTATATGTCAGACCGCCATTCCTCTCCCATTTGTACCTTATATTTTTGCAGCACTGAGGTCAAATTTCTGAATTCTTGTCTGGCTTTCAACGTTTGAAACGGGATATCTCTAAATACTTTCAAGTCTGTCCTATCAATGATCAGTTTTTCTTGAAAGCTGTTCTGTAAAACTTTCTCCTTCGTCTTCGTTCTTGTAAAACAAATCAGGATATCTCTGGGCCAGTTCTTTTCCTTTGCCACTTTTGAGCTTATTCTGAACATTTTATCTATTCAGACTCCATTCTCTCTTCTGACATATCCACAAATGTGGCAAGGTCAGGAATAACCCTTTCATAAATATTTTCTCCCGATCTTTCTTCCAGCCCTCTTAATCTCAGACATCTATCGCGGTATCTTAATTCTTGTAAGTCTAATTCTCTCTCATGTCTATTAAATCCGTCAGTTAATTCTTTTTTCTCTTCTTCTCCCTGTTTAATGCGCACTTCCATCAACTTGACTTCTGTCTGTATTGTCTTTACATCTTTGTTCACTTTCTCCATTCTCTTATTTATTCCTTCCAACTCTTTCTTCAAGTCAGCTCTGATTTCTGCTCTCATGTCTTTTAATTCCTGTCTTATCTCTTTTTTGAAACTCCCCATCTCCTGTCTTAAGTTTTTAAGCTCTTCTAATATTTGTTCTCCAATCTCGCCCATCTGTCCAGAACCTGACACCTGTACAGGTTGTTCTAAAGAAGGTCTTCTTTCCGTTGCTAATTTGGATTGGGTATATGATACAGTCTTTTTTCTTGTTGTCATCATGTACTATATAAATCTCTAACAAATCTTATTATCTTAATTATATCAGCTTCATAGTCAGATAAAATATATCTTAATAATATCTATAATATCTATATTTCAGAGAAATTATAGTAAATAAAGGTGGGATCAAAGAATAACACAATTATTTCAAAAATCAACTCTCACTCTGTTATCCAATCTTTTTTAGTCCTTATACTGAAGTCGCTTTGCTGTAGAATTTTGAACATTCCTTTATTTGCATTGGAGATTAATGCAGCGGTTCTGTGGTTACTGCAATCCCTCGGGTCCCCATTCTTGGGAATTTGAATGTATGTTCAGAGTTTGAATCTGTGGGCCATTGTGTTGTTTTCCATATTTATTGAGATATTTTAGTTAGAACTGGAGTAGTTTCATTGCGAAGAAGCTCTATTCATATGCCATCTATTCCTGGGGATTCATTTCTCCCAGTGCCCTGAGTGCAGCTTTCACTTCATTTTCTACAACTGTAGGTTCATCTTCAAGTGGTTCTTCTTTGAATGAATCTGTCATCTTTTCATCTCATATATATAAATATGTGTGTGTGTATTATTTCCATTGGCTTTTTATTTGTACTTGGTCATGTAGTGTGTTTCTTTCCTGGCCATACAGCATCCTCGCTCTTGGTTTAAATTTCTCTTTGATTTCTCAGATCTTGTGGAAGAAATCTCTTGCTCTTACATTTTTCTTGTCATCTTCCATTTCTCTGCATTGATATTCTCTTTGTCCCTGCACACAGGTCACTGTGTAGTTGCATTTGTTTTGACCTTATTTCAATCCCCTTTTACTTTTGCTTCTCATCTGTCCTTAACTTCTTGAAGAGTTTCATCTTTCATCCATTAAGTCTTCTCTTTCTTTTTGGTTGAGGATAGTGTCTTTTTGCATTCCTCCCTGACAATGTCCCTGGCTTCAGTCTAGGGTTCTTCTAGCTCCCAGTCAATTAAGCTTAATAGTGCAAATCTATTTTTTCCCCCATTAAATTCGATTAGAATGTTCTTCAGCTTGTATTTTAGCACAATGATTGGTTTAGTATTCTTCTTTAGCTTTACTCTAATTTTTGATATTAACAGTTCATGGTCTGTGCCAGAATCCAGTCCTGATCTTGTTTTTGGAGAGAATGGAGCATCTCCATCTTCTGCTTCCAATCATGCAGGTCTGTGGTTCTTAAACTGGGTAATGCAGGCCTTTGCTGCTGGACACCACCATCACCACCAATAACAAGGATGCAGCAGCGGGAGGGAGGTGCAGGTGCCAAAACTGCTTTCTTGTTTGCCCAATTTGGGCATGCACTTATGCCTGCCACCCTGTCCCTTTCATCAGGCACATGGCAGCAGGAAGCATGGACACAGAGGGACACATCAGCAAACTCATTTGCAAACAAGGGAGCAGTTTCAGTGCCTGCACACACACACACACACACACACACACGCACACTGCAACATCCCTGATGAAAGAGACACAGGATAGTTGTTCACATGCCCAAACTATGATTCTGGAGCCCAGGATTTGAATACCTGTTTTGGCCATGGAAACCTACTGGGTGACTTTAGGCAAATCACATTCTCTCAGTCTCAGAGAAAGGCAAAGGCAACAAATATTTCCAAGAAAACCCCATCATAGATTTGCCTTAGAGTCACCACAAATCGGTTTTCAAAGAGGAAAGACAAGATAGCTAGAACTGCCCCCCCCCGGTCAATGGCGCTTTGTTGATGTATGTCTTCAAGTCACTTCTGATTTATGGCAACCTTAAGGTGAATCTATCACAGGTTTGTTTTTTGGCTAGGTTTGCTCAAAGGGGGTTTGCCTTTGCCTTCCTTTTAGGTTGAGAGAAGATGGCTTACCCAAGATCATCCAGTGTCTGGTGGAGATTTGAATCTTAGACCATTTCCGCACTAGAGACCATTAGCCCGTTATACTGTTATAGTGGTGGCATTGCCATGCATGCAATGCAATCAGGTTAGGGATGCTTTTTTCCATATCCTTCCCGCTTAAGCGGATGGGTAGTGGTAGTGCCACTGGTGTTCCTTCTGCATTATAGTGCCCTTGACCACTCACATGTTCCGCCTTCGCCCTGTTCCACTGCCCCTGATTGGTCAGTGATTTTTTTTTTTTTTGGAGGGGTTGGGGGGAACCTGTAGTAACACAGCAATGTTGTAACAGCATGACATGCCAATACACTAATGCACTTTTGCCTTATACCTTTTAAAACTGTATTTAAAAATAAAAAGTTTTGACTCAGAGGAGACATTTGAAATAAACAGGGAGAGGTGACAGAAAGTTACCACACCATGAGAGTCACTGAGGGAGGGATGAGCTGGGCATGCCCACAGCCCACCCACTGCTGGATCCACCATAACAGGAAGCTCTATTAAGTGCTATAACAGTACTGCACTACAACAGCTGATGGGATTGAAGGCTCTTAATGGATTTTTTCTGGAAATAGAATATGGTGTTTTGACAATGCTTGGGGATGGGATAGCATCTGGATAACAATGATGTCATGTGGAAACATGGCTCTTGGACCGGGAACAACCCACTGCTATAGTGTTATAGCAATGTCATGTGGAAATGACCTAAGTCTCTACAAGCCTTTAATAAACACATAAATATTTGAATATGTATATAAATATTTGAATATTTACATCTAAAATTAAATATTTAACTCTTGAGTTAAGTTTTGGGGGTCCCTGGCAACAAATTATATTTACAGGAGACCCTGGTGAAGAAAATGTTAAAGACCACTGATGAGTACTACTTGATTTCTATATTGGCCATCAGGTGATGTCCGTACATACAGTTACCTCTTTAGTTGCTTGAAGAATGTGTCTGCAATGAACAAACTGTTGGCAAAATTAAATAAAATTGGCAAGCATCAGGCCTGTGGCTGCAGGCTGAATCTGCCTTCCAGAGGATACAAAGACATGAACTGATCCTCTTTGGATGCCTCAGAAAACACTCTCCTATCTCATATCTTGATCTTAGGCCCAATTTTCCTGCTGTCTTTAGTTCTGCTCTGTTTCCTATTTTTGTATTCTAATTGCCTACAATCATAAACATATCCTGTTTTGGGTCATTACTAGTTTCTTCCTGGACTCCAGTGTACGATCATTCAATTTTCTTCTTCTCCCACTATAGTTGGTGCATAAGTTTAGATTATAGTTATATTGATGGGTTTTCCTTGAAGTCCTATGAAGTCTGATTCAGTCAGACTTTGCATTATATTCCTTGACTACTTCTGCTACATCACTTCTCACTATTAATGCCACCCTATTTCTTCTTAGATTTTCATTTCCTGAGTAGAATGCTATGTAATTATCTGACTCAAAATGACCTGTCCACTTTAGCTTGCTCCCCCAAAATATTGCAATGTTTATATGTTCCATTTCTTTTTTTACTATGTTTAGCTTCTCCTGATTAATTCCATGTTCCTGTAATATGTGTTGTGCAGCTTTCAACTTTCCTTTTACCTCTGAGCATGTCAGCAGCTGGATGTCCTTTGGCTTTGAGTGCAGTTGCATCATTAGCCACAGCACTACTCTTGCCTCATAACTCATTGAATGCCTTCTACCTTAGGACTCTCATCTTTTGGCACTATCTCTTGTTTCATTTTGGATTGTCTCATCATAGGGTTTTTATAGTAAAAGATATTCAAAAGGGATATTTATTATGCTTCCTTCCATGCAGTACTAACAACTGTTAGCTAAGGTGTCACTGGCGTTGTCTCTGAGAGATCGTCTGCCAGTGTCACACACACACCCAACCACAATTTCTGCCTAATAGCTGTTTGACACATTTAATCTGCCTCCATGTCCACAGCCTATCTGACATGGGAGATCCTACCAGCAGCACTACTGCCATCAGCATAACCTTTTGCCTCACAGGATCACACAATTCAACCACTGCAGAAAAGAAAGTTATACGGTGAGCGATATTCAATATGACACAAGGGATTTCTGCTTCTGCACAAGTGCTTTTCCTTCTGCCTTCTCTTTTGCAGCTACCCGTACTGTCCAAACTTGATCCAGAGAATCTCACAGTCACAACTATCTGATGGACATGAGATAGGTTACTCTGTGTGTGTGCATGCGTGTGTGCATGTGTGTGTGTATGAAGGGTATGGAATCTCCTTTATTCACAGTACTGATTTTGTTGACAGATAAGAACGATCAGATGCCTTTGGCTTGCCACACAAGGTAAGAAATATTGCACATCTACTACTCTCCTTGTTTCAGAGGCGAACCAACTGATGCAGCCTCAGTGTCTGCACTGCTCCAGATCTGTCTTTACTTTTCACTTCTATGTTGCCCTTTAAACTATGCAGGCACACCATGGGAGTTTTTTTCCCATGGGTTTATTGCATGGCACTCCTATCAACTGAAAAGTTCCAACCATGTGGATAAGACAGATCATATGGCTCTTTCCTTCCTGAGAAGAGCTATTTTTCTTTCCTAAATTTATGGAGAAAGGTCCACATGATCAGCCCTGTCTGTGTACTTTGGGGCTTTTACACCAGGCATCTTTGGCCCTGCAGATATTGATTAATTACTATTCTCATCAGATCATCACATGGGGCAGATGGGCTAGGGTGAATGAAATAGGAGACTGATATCTGGAGGTCTAGATGTTCCCCAGCTCTGCTTTAAATTGTAAGACAGAACCTGGGGCCCTGTTGTAATGCTGGAAGAGCACCTTTTCCCAGCAAGATCAAAATGTCAAGTCCACCATTGGCAGGCCCTGGCTTCCATGTCAGGGGTGCAATAGATCTGCTCTGGGTTTCATTACAGACTTTAAAAGAGGTATCAAAAGTGCTGAGCTTGTTTTGGAGGAAGGGGTCAGCCCCTAGGATAGCTTCTTTAAAGTGTAGAATAAAACTGAGACCAGATTCACTGCATCCCCTGCATGGGAGCCACCAGCTGCCCCTGATAGACCAGGTGTGTAGATAAGGTGAGTTGTCTATGAGGATTTCCAGACAATCTGTGGTAATAAACTTGGAGCGACTGCTTGAAACTCAGCAATGGACAAAGTAGACTCTCCTTTCTTTTCTTCCCCTTCTTTTCATGACAACAGGCTTTGTGCTTGGAAGTGAAGATAAAGAGATGACATGGCTTTTCACCCCAATGGTAGTGGAGAGTAAGGTTTGCAAGAAATTAGGAAACAACTTGCGTTCTGAGCAAAATGTCCTGAAGCTAGAGAGAAAAATCCTTAAACTCCACTGAAATCAATTTAAAGAGGTTGGGACATTTAATATTGTCTAGGACTGCAGCATATGTGTGTGTGTGTTTAAAAAAACTCTTAGTCTTTGGGGGAACATTTCATGAACAGTCTCCTCATCACGCACACATAAACAAACATTGCTCTGCAATCAGTGTGCAAAAAGAACTCAAGTAGGGAAAAGAGCCTGGGTTGTAATTTGGAACAATAGGAGGAAATAGTCCCTGAACTAGGGCTGCCCTAGAATTTTTGCAAGTACAGCAGAAAAAAGGAGGAGTGGATGGGGAGCACGTCTCTTTGACACCAATCGGCTCCAACTGAATTAAGGCTGATGTTTAATTTCCATTTTTTTTCTGCCTTTCTTTCCCAGCTCTTTATAAAGGCCACAAAACTTTAATAAAGACATTTCACATGGTTCTTCCCAAACGGAGGAAACCTGTACACCAAGCAGTGAATGAGATCTTTCCCTTTGCGACATTAACAAGCAATTCTAATGATTTTGTAGAAACTATTCATCCTGGACATTTCTTCCTCTCTCATTTTATCATTTCCTTCCTCCCATTTTCATCTGTCACAGTTTCAATAGCCAACAGCTAGGGTAGCTTATCTACCAATTTTATGTTTTTTTTTTAAGTCCATATAATCTTGGCCAGACTCCCTGGGCTACAGTTTCTTGGTAAGCAATAATGAATCAGGGTTGCAATTGAAAATGTCAGAAGTTAAAAACATCCCACCCATTTGTTTACACCAAAATCAACAGGGCCTTGCTTGAGCTGTTCCCCAGATGGGCATCCATGTGTTTAAAATATGAAAGTGAAGTATTTGTTGCTTGTGAAGTCACCATTATGATTTGAGGAGTTTGAAAGTGAAGCTCAGTGTATTTCCTGGGTTTCAGATATCTGCATCAAGGCAATCAATTTTTAAGGTGGAGTAGGGGGAATGAATGAACGAATAAACAAACAAACAAACAAACAAACAAACAAACAAACAAACAAACCCATTCCATTTATTTTAATAGTGGAACATGGAGCAGCTTGCTTTTAAAAAATGAATATTAGGACCTCGACTTGACATTGGGCCCTATCATTTCACACCAGAGCTTTCCAAACTTTTTATGTTGGTGATACACTTTTTAGACATGCATCATTTCATGACACAGTAATTTTACTAGCAAACCAGAGGTTAAACTAACACCATATAAGAAATACAGACACATACATGAATTGTAATAACAAAATGTATGGGGACACAACATATCTCATGAAAACCTTTCATACATTTTTAAAAATCTATGATTTATAAATAATAACATACATTTCCAAGATTGTAGGTGACACACCTACACACTTCAGGTGACACACTAACGTGTCATGGCACACCATTTGGAAAGCCCTGTTCCACACTATCATAGTGCTATTATTCCATTTTAACTGTCATGACAACAATCTGTGGAATTCTGGGGTTTGTAAGGTCAAGAGCTCTGTGACAGAGATTGCAAATCCAAACTGCAAATCCAAGGATTCTATATGATGTTGCCATGGCAGTTAAATGGAAATAATAGCACTATAAGACTGTAGTGTAATAGGGCTTATTGTGAAGCCTAATTCTACATATGTAGTTTGCTTAGAAGTCGAGCTTAGCCCAATTAGATCTATATCTATGTTAGTGCCCACAGAACTGCAGCTGTAAATGAAGCTTGGAGGTGTTAATTTTTGGACAATAACTCCCAGAATCCTCCAGGCATCTTGACCGTTTCTGAGGGATTCTTGGAGTTGTAGTCCAAAAGATAATTTTCCCAAGCTATGCACTTAAGTTGAAGTTAAACTTCAACAGAGTTAGTGTGTAGTGGTTCGAGTGTTGACTAGGATTCTGGGAAAGCAGGTTTTGAAACCCTGCTCAGTTGCTGAGTGACCTTCAGCAAGTCACACTCTCTCAGCCTAAGAGGATGGCAATAGCAAACCTTCACTGAATAAATTTTGCCAAGAAAACCTTAGGATAGAGTTGCCATGAGCAAGACTATCCTTGAAGACACAAAACAACAACAAAGGGCATTTCCACTATGCAGTTATAGTGCTATCATTCCACTCTCAACATCCTATGGAATCCTGGGGTTTGCAGTTTAGGGAGGGGCCTTTAGAATTCACATACAGAGAGCTCTTTGGCCTCAGTAAACTACAAACCCCAGAATTCCACAGGATGTTGATAGTGGAATAATAGCACTGTAACAGTGTATGGCAGAAATGGCCAAAGACTTTAATGGCCATCATACATCTTGGAACGTGTGCTGCTGTTTCTCCAGTGCAAAGCTTCCACCCAGTGCTTTTCATTAGTACTTCTTCAAGTCATTTCTCTGCTGACTGTGGCTGCAGGCAAATATTTGATATAGGAAGTCTGTGTCAGGGAAGGGGGAATGGAAGAAGGAAATATGGAAAGGAGGTGACTGAAGAAAGTTGACACACAACCTCCTTCCTGTGGGTCTTCTCTGGAGCATCATTCCCCCTTAGAATTGCTTTGCAAGGAGAAAAAAAATTAACATAAAAAGTTCCAGGTCTGAAGCCACTGACTGATCATTGAGGTAACCATAGTATAGAAGTGGTGCCAAGAAACAAAAGGGAAACTGAAATGCTCTTGAAGCAGAGAGAAAAAGAAAAGAATCCAGTGTAGGTCCTGGAATGAAGTCTAGGCACAAAATGTGTTCGTTCACAGAAGACATGCACTGAGGGGAAAACAGGAAAGGAGGGTCAGGAAGAAGAGGCAACAGCAATATGGTAAGAGAGGGTGGAGCAGGGCCTTTCAATATGAGGACATAACAGGAGGGAGATTCTGTATACTGATCTAACAAGCATCTGGATAGCATCCCAGTGGTGTGTGAAATTTTGCCCAGTGACTTTCTTGAGAAGTGACATTTGGGACAGACTCGAGAGGTGAAGGGTGACGCTCCAGATGGGAAGCCTCTGACAGGAAAAGGAAGATGTGAGACTTTCAGGCATTTGCATCCATTCATCTGCTTTCCCTGAAGAAAGAGCAATAAGAGGAAGAACTTCCCAGATATAAAGAAGAAAATGCTGGAAGAATTACCTTTGCACTCTCCTGAAAGTTTAATTGCTTGCACAAAATTATTCTGTGATGTGGCATAATTATCACCATTGCTGTAGGGTGGAGCATCCTTTTAAAAAAATTTATTTTGTCAGTCAGAAGCTATTTACATGAGTACAAATAAAGCATAGCTTTTCTATAACTACTCTTAATATGATATGCTATGTGATCTTGAAGCATAATATTTTTCACAAGGTAATGTACTGTATGTTACAGCCTGGATAACCATCTAAATATGTTGTGAGCAAACCTACTTATATTAGAGTTATTTATTAATGAAATACATGGATCATTCTGTTGTCTTCCCTGCTTTTGGACAGATACAATTTGCAGACCAATAATGTCTCTATTTTCTTCTTCAGCTATTTTTCCTATTATAATCAGAATCAGTTCTTCTGAATCCAGACTCAGTTATTTCCGTACAAATATGCTTAGATTTCACTTTACATCCCACTGAAATCAATGACAAAATTCCCTCTCATTTCTCTATATATCTAGACTGCACAACTAACAGGATAGCTTTATGACGGTAGTTGTTGCTGTTATAGTTGCTGTTGCTGTTGCTGTTGTGTGCCTTCAATTCCTTTCTGAATGCCAGTGACCCTAAGGCAAAGCTATCATGGGGTTTTCTGGGGCTAAGAGAGTATGATGCACCCAAGGTCACCCAGTGGGTTTCCATGGCCAAGCGGGGAGTTGAACTCTCATCTCCAGGGTCATAGTCCAATGCTCAAACATTACACTGTGCTGGTTCTCCCTTATAACAGTACAGGTAGTTAAATATCGAGGCCTTGGGAATGCAGTTACTCTGGTTATACTTCTCTTCCTTTCAGGCACTTGTGGCACTGCTCTTCTTCCTTTATGATGTCCCTTCCCCCCTTTCCCTTTCCCGTTGTTCTTTGGCATTTGGACATTTCCACTTCCTTTCTTCTAGTCATTCTGGGCCAGATCAGCTTAGTCTGATTAAAACACAGCCATATGAAGGCCAGGTTGAAGAAGGCCTGGGTAACCTATATAAACATAGTGTGAGCAAACCAAGCCAACTTGCACAATTTTCAAAGGACATGAGCCAGAACTCAGTTCTGATTTACAGAGACCAGAGGTAAGAAAATTCATTCATTCATTCAATCATTCATTCATTCATTCATTCATGGACTACAGTAGCCATGCTGATGGCAGATTCTGGGAGATAGAAGTAACAGAAGTAACTTTCCCTAGTTCTGATGTGGAATCAGATCATTAGTTCAGAATTGTCAGGGCCATTAATCTGGAATTGCTCCAGATTATCTACAGACTGTCAGCAGCTCTCTAGAATTTCAGACAGGATCTTTTCCAAGCCTACCTGGAGAAGCCAGAGATTTAATCTGCAGAATATATGCTCTTCCACTCAGTGACAGACATCCCCTTTCATTCTGCTTTTTCCTACTGTAGACAGTGCTCTCTAGATTCCACAATGTGACTGCAACATTTATCGCTGAAATATATGCTGCCATTACTCTATTTACTATCTTAAATCATTTACAGTTCTGAAACATGTATCAGCCTTGATGCCTATGGTCAAACTTTGTTAGGTAGGGAGATAATTAGCTCTCTTTACCTACAGCCATGATATGCATGTTATCAGTTATACTTAAATGTGCTGTTTGAAAGAATTTTTCCATTCCATCACTCTGGCTTTTATTTGAGCTCCACCTCTTAGGGGTGAAAGCTCAAGTGAATGAAGCAATGTCTTAATCCAACCTCCACCCAAAGGGCTAATTATGCAGGTTCAAAAGAGTTCCTCTGCAGACCTTGTTCCACCCATTTAACAAGCAAGTCCTTAGCACTTGAGATGACACAACCCTTTCCTGTGCTTATAGGAAGAACAGCTCCTAATCCCAAATGGCATGATTTGCTTGAAAAGAGACCTCACCTCGCAGTGAACTCTTGCTAACAGTTTCTTGAGTTATTATACAATGCTAGGATGGCCTGAGACTATTTGGGTCACTGAGAATTGGTTATAAATCTTCCCTTGGCTTAACACGAGGGCTGTCCTAGCTTTATACTGGTTTCGGTAGGTGACCAAAACAGACTGAATTTTCTGCACATGTAAAAAAGAAAAGAAAAGGCTTATACACAGTGCTCCTACCACTAAATGAGGTATATGCCTTAAGCTGTACGTGCTGGTGTCCATTGGGGTGTGAGAAAGCAAGCCTTTCCCAGCAACTCTCTCCAGAAAGCTGCTAAAGAACAAGGCTCCCTCTCAGAAGAGTTCTGCCTCAAGGAGAGGCATTGTGAGAGAGATGGCCATGGAGACACTTTCGTGGCTGGTGCACCTCTCCAAAAACCCTGCATCCCAAGGCTGTTTTGTGTTGTTGCAGGGGGAATACAGAGCTCAACACCCCCCATGTTATTTTTCTGGTGTGGTTTGGATGCTGTTTACCCCCTTCCTCTTGATGTGCCGCTAAAGGTGCGGGATCCACATTATCTTACATGTCCCTGCAAACCTGCTATCCTCATATGGATGTGATGTAATGTAAGGTTTATTACAGCAAAAAAACACCATAAGGAAGACATTGTATGATCTGTTATGCTGAAATAAGGTTCAACTGCCAATCCAGTCAGCTTGTGTAAATGGAAAGAAAGGTGCATCTTATTCTTTTCCTGAGATGGCAAACTGACAAATATTAAAAGAAAAAACCACTAGGCAATATAGAAACCAGTATATAAAAGCCAATATGACTATCCTGAAACTGTTGTACTTCGGCCATATCATGAGAAGACATGACTCATTAGAAAAGGCAACAATAGAAGGCAGTAGGAAAAGAGGAAGACCACCTTACAGATGGACAGACTCAATCAGGGAAGCTACAGCCCTCAGTTTGCGAGATCTGAGCAGGGTTGTTGGTGATAGGGTTACTTGGAGGTCCCTCATTTCATAGGGTTCTCATAGGTCAAAGTCAAGTTGATGGCAGTTAATAACAACAATTTAAAATAATCATATTTTCCAAAGAGCACCATTTTCAACTAAAATTGATTGTTTTCCCATGTCCTATAACACATCACTCATAGCATGGTATTTGGATAGCATCTTATAGACAATAGGAAGTCTGATCACCTTTATAGATGGGTTTCTCACTGATGCCACAAATTAAAGAAAAAATCATGAAAAGCTAGAGGGCTGAAATAGAATACTTTAGCCCCCTTGTTGTATCCCCAGAAGACTGTGCACAGAAAACAGGGAGGGGACGAGGTGCCTTAATTCTCCCCAGAGTTTTATCTAGATATTGCGTAAATGGATATCTTAATGGTCGCCTTCATAAATGTTGCAGTTCACATGTTATGCTCTGCTCTGTTTAAGGGACAGAGGAGATTTGTGGGAGAAAAGACACATTATTGATGGTAAGCACAAACTCATGTAGAACTCATGATACAGTACAGTCCCTAAAGATATCTGCTGTGACATAAGTTTGACTCAGTTCAGTTGGGCTTATTCCACATAAATGTTTAAAAGATAGCTGTTTCAGTGAAACCCTGATGCTCCAAATTAATTACATTGGGTACTGAAAAACTTTGAAAGAATAGGATGGTCTTGGAACATCATCATCATCATCATCATCATCATCATCATCATCACCACCACCATTATTATCATTACAGTCTCCCTCAACATTTTTGGGTTTGACCTTCACGAATTTGATTATTTGCGAAGATGCTTACCTCTCCCCGTTTTCCTCCTCCCATTCCTTTGCATTCCTCACCCAAGCTTTTCAGGCTTGTGTTTAAAAAGGACTTTTTTTTCCTTTAGGGTGAGCAAAGCCCCCTTACCCACTGCTGGAGATGTGTCCTCTCTACTATGTGGCTGCACATTCTGCTGTGTAATGACTTCTGGTCAGGTGCTGTCTTTGCTCCTACTCCTCATTTCTCAAGATGGCGACCGGAAATAGCTAGAATGCCAGAACTTCAGTCTTCCCTGGAGAAAATACCAGTAAGCCCTTTACCTTGTCTTTTTTTCTCCTCACCTTGAGTTCTGGGGCGAGAGGCAAAGGAAAGGGAGAGGGTGCTCCAGAGGGGAATGGGAGGGGGCTCATGGGGGGAGTTATTCACAGTTTTTCTACTTTTGTGAGGGTTATGCATCCTGAACCCTCACAAATGTGGAGGGACTACATCAATGATGATGATGATGATGATGATGATGATGATGATGAATATTTATACCCTGCTTTTTTCCCAGGTTGGTACTCAAAGCAGCTTATTAAAAACCACAGAATACAAAAGTTAAAACACAATTAAATGACCAAGAAGAATTAAAACAAAGCGAAAATACATAATTAAAAACTCAAACACCCATAAATTCAGCTTTCCAACAGAATCAATGACTGCCTTGCTCCTGTTTATCTGGCTGCAGTGAGATTGTTAGTGTTTCTTGTATAGCCCCCTTTATTCTACCGAGCTTTCATTGGCAATGTTGATAGAATGATACAACAAAGCCTTGACTAGATTAGAACTGGAGAAAGGGTTGCCATTAACAATTTCAAGTGGGGAATTATGTCTTTGTCCATGTTAATAGAAAGATAAGATAGAAAACTCATTGGCTCAATGCAGCTTCATATTTTTCTATTTCATATTGAGTGAAAAAGGAAACTGATTTTGAGCCAATGTGCTCTGTTATGGGACAGGCAGCATGGCAGTGGACTTGTGTTATCTGTCAAAAATACATTATTGATATCCATACAAATGTGGGATTATGCTTGGCTGGAGGGAATGGGCAACTGCCATGTGGTAACGTATCCCCTGTGAGCTCAGTGGCTATCTATTTTCACACAGAGGAGCCACACAAGGAGGAATAAGGAATGAGCTTATTATTTCCTTGTCTGTTACCCATAGCTTGGCAACTGTGAGGTTGCATGCATGCAATCTACACAGAATAGTATAAGGAAGCCAAAATAGAGACTGGTATGCATTAAAGACCATTTGTGGAAGAGAAGCAAATACTTCTGTTCTTTTTTCTTGATCAGTACTGTTTCGTGTGTGTTTATGTGTGTATATGAATGATTATATCATGGGAAATTGAAGGTCGTGTCAAGCCAATTTCTAAAAGTAGATACATAAGAGGAAACAGATTTCCCTAGATTTATTTTTAAAGTATCCTGTTAAAGAAAAAAAGCATGTGTACTTTAAAGGCACTCATAATAAGATCAGGAAGTAAAAGAAAATACAAAATGCTTATCTAGTATATTTCTGTGAATCAAGTCTCTCTGGGGAATGGCTCATCTCCCCAAAAAAGCCTCTTACCATATGGTAGGAAGCTTTGAATGACTGCCATATTCCTTTCAACTTATTTTCAACATTGCATAAAATATTATAGAGAATATTGTAATATAAATATTATATGATCCTACAACTTAATTAGGAATAGTCAAGGGTTATTTATAACACACTATACTTTAATATAGTTGTCAAAATGAATGCACCTACTAACAATTATTGAAGATTATATAATTATTCAAAGCCATAATATATTATAGTTCAATCCAGTGTATGTGCCAATCAGACACACCACAAATAAGTGGAAAGGTGCAGGATGCAGCAAAAGAAACTAACATTTTTAATTGATTCTACCTAGAATGTGTTAACGCAGTTCAAAAGATTTCCAGTGACACTTCTTTCATTGTTTCAAGATGAAAAAGTTCTAAAACAGACGTACTTTGAAACAAAGGTCAATGCCCATAGATCTTGGGTTTAAATCCAACATGATGCTTGTGATAGTGTCAGGAGTTTTGGTCCTTCTCATTACATTCCTGTCATGTGCTGAAAACATGTTCAGGGAGGAAAAGTTTCCTGCCATGGGTCTGCCACAAGGAGGTCCAGCTAAACACATCCCTTGGTATGCATAGCATTTCTGCAAGGGACATGTGACCTAATGTCCATGAGATACCTTTCTGCAAAGACCTTTTCTGAAGCCTTGTGAGAAAAAAAGGTCTGACTTATCTCTTTATAGACTGACCTATCTTTTCACTTCTCCTTGCCCTTTGGAGAGTTTGGTTGAAGACAAAAGGCAGAAGCCCAATGTTTTACATATTAAGTAAAGGAAGTGTGAAGGTCTTCTTAGCAACTTCTGCCCTGATGCATGGATGCTGTTTGAAAAATCCACCATGGGTAAAGTAGAGCCTTTTCCAGAAAGTGCAACAAACAACTGCCATCAGATGGCAGAATAGCACTCCCCACTCCCTCTTTTCTCTATGTACAGCTCAAAGCAAGAGGTTCATTCTATTTTATTTTTTAAATAACATTTTAAAACTGCCCTTCATCCATATAGACACCAAAGCTGTGTAAAACCAACCGATAATCCCACCAATTGAGGCAACCCATTGAATGGGCATAGTCGTTGACTTACCCTTCAGTCACTGATTTCATGAGTCTGTTTGAACTGAAACTAGTGAATGGTATCATATTGATCTTTCTCATTTGTAATAGAAAATGATGTGGAACATACACTGGCTGCATTACAGAGCCATTGTGGCAGAGAATGTGGGTTCACAAGCCACTGCTATTATTCTGCCACATTCTGCCCTCTGCCCCAGTGCATTTGACAGAACGATTTCTATACATATACTGCTTTTTGTGTTCTGGCACTTTGTGTGATCATACCCTGTGATGGATTTTGTTTTGTTTTGTTTTGTTGACAGACTGAAAAACATGTACAGTCATATTCTTGTTAATGCTCATTTCATATCTTTGTCTGAAGGGTTGTGGAATATGGGAGCCTTCAGATTCTTTAGACTGCAACTTCCATCAGCTCAAGTCAACATATCCAATGGTGGGGGATGATGGGAGTTACAGGTCCATATCTGAAGGACCACATGTTCCCCATCCCTTATGTAGAAGCTGGGGAGGGGAAAGTTCCCTCAGGTCAACATGTGCAATTCCATTTTGCTTCAGAACTTGGAGAAATTACTTATTTGGATTATAATACCAAGAATTTCCCCGCCAATAAGCAGACTAGCTGTGGGATTCTAGGAGCTATAGTCAAAGGCCAAAATCTCACTCAGGGCCGGTGTCTCTGCCATCATAGTTGTGTGGTGCTGGGTGGAAAGAGAGGGAGAACCTGTCTGACCAGCATAGCATGAAGTCATGGTACTCTGTGGTGGTTTATGGGAAGGGGACAGAATTGTACTTAGGTGGCCTGTCAGCTAGCCTAGTGCAACTCAGCCTCTTCAGAATGGCAGAAAAATGCTCATGCAAAGAGGTGTGGAATCTTCCTTGCACCAACAGGGAGAATGTACAACTGCTCATGAAACTGATGGTTGCATGAATGTTGTTCCCAAATAGAATACAGGGCCAAATGACAAACTTTTACAAGCTTTGGTCCTCCTCTATAAATTTGGTCTTTGAATGACTGATGGCATGATCAGAGCTAGAATATCTTTGTGCCTTCGCCTGAAGAAAAAAATCTTCTCATATCACCAGGGATTGTTGGAATGTGGCTGCCTCTTGTACTACAATTGTAAACCCAGTACTCAAGTGATCTGGGGAGTAACATGAGACTGAGAGTCAGTGTGGTGTAGTTGTTTGAGCATGGGACTACAACCCTGGAAATGAGGGTTTGATTCCCTGGTCAGCCACAGAAACCCACTGGGTGACCAAGGGGCAAGTCACACTCTCTCAGCCTCTCAGGAAGGCAGAAGCAACCCCCCTTCACAAATCTTGCCAAGAAAACACTGTGATAGGTTTACCATAAGTTGGAAAGCACAAACAACTTGAAAGCACAAAACAACATTCAGTGCTTCCCACTGGACATGGGACGATGACATTACCTTTGTGACATAGGAGGGGGACTCAGTTCAGTGACTTCCACATCACAAAGGCAGCATGAGAAGTGTCCCTCTTGATCATAAGCTCCCCTATGGAGGACGTGAAAAATGGGTTCAGTTATGAAAAAAAGGGTGACCAATGTGTTTTCAAGATCCAAAGGGGGTGGATGACGAAATTGGGGCAAAGAGAAGACAGGAACAAGAGTGTGCCACTGTCCAATGAAACCACTACTCAAACAACACAGTCAAAGCATCACCAACTTTAATAAATGATAAACCAGCATGATGTAGTGGTTTAAGTGTTGGACTAGGACTCTGAGAGAGCTGGGTTTGAATCCTTGCTTGGCCATGGAAACCCGCTCAGTGACTTTGGGCAAGTCATACACTCTCAACCTTAGAAAAAAGGCAATAGTAAAACTCCTCTGAATATATCTTGCTATAGCCAGTTCTGCATAGTGTCACAGCCCTGTGATGTCAACACAATGGAAGTAGTCCATGGGTCGTCCTTTCACATGACATCTTTGCGCTACCACTGCCAACCTGTCCCTACCTGTCATGATCATGGGATATTCGCTTAACAGAAAAAAAATCCATTAAGCACTCATGATTGCTCAATGCTTCTGTCACCTCTATCCACGCATAAGGAGTGGAAGTGCAATCATGTGCTTCCTTCCCAAGCACAGCAAAGGAAAGAAGCTGGACGCACTGTGGAATGTAGGCATGTATCGCTCACACTCTCTGCCACAAGGAACCAGCCACGTGCGGAGGAGAGCGTTCTCATCATGTTCCCATTTCGGCAAAGGCGCCGCTGGAATTGTGATGGGACATCGACGGGAACTGGTAAGGTGCGGAAATGGCCTAAGATTATGGTAATCGTAAGCTGGAAATGCCTTGATGGCACACAACAGCATAACAATTTTCAGTGCTGGAACTCCCATTTCTGCAGTTTAACTCTACCATGCAGATAGTTTTAGATGAGGATACTGAGTGAGGCAGGGAGATGCAAGACACTTCTAATATGTAAAACAGTGAAAACCTAGGGAAAGGAAAAGAACTTGCCAAAACTGAATTGAGAGGATAATAAACAAGTGCCGAGGAGATTGTATGTCATCCTGAGAGAGCCCTATGTCTTTAGGCAGCCAACAGCTTTCAGGAAAAGTGAAAGATAATTCAAGACAGGAAAAACAGATGTTAAAAAACACACAATTCATTTTCTTTTATATTCACAAAAAGGAAATATAGATTCAATGTGTACTGAATTTTTTTTAAAAAAGGATTTACATAAGCAGTCATCAACATATGTTATCGTAAAATACTGTTTCTTTATTAATCTGTTTAACTGTGCTTGGGCATTCAGATAACACTGTCTGTTGCCTGTCTGGGAGGTTTAAAACAATGACAACTATAACAAGGGTTGGAAAGGGAAACATTCACCATTCATCATTCAGGGCTCAGAAGATCTTACTGCTTTAACTAGGAATGGACATATATTTTATAAACTTCAGCTAAAATTGCATTTTTAGATCTATGGTTGGCTTATAATAACGTATATGTCTAGCCTACATTCATATCCATTGTATCCCCCTTTCCCTCTCTATAGTTTTCTTTTTCTTCTTTCTCCCTTTTTTGATTTATATTTTAAAGATCCAATCCAAATGTGAAAAACAGCAATAGCAACTTACGGTACAATACTACATGTATCTATTCAAAAACAAATGTTATTGAGTTTAATGGAAACTGGGTATCAGATTAAAGAAGGCTGTGTATGTTTACTCCTATACATAAGATCTTTATAATCTGACAGGTGATCAGAAAAACTTATTTCTATGCTACTTGTAATGGGCCTTTACCTTTTATGCGTTAACATACCTATGGATATTAAAGCACTAACTAAATAAGATGCACCTGTGCACTCTGCGTTGTGTTTCCTACTTCATACAGAAACTCAAAGCATTTCTGAATAAAGTATTCTGCTGCTCCAAAGACATCAGAATTGGCTACAGAAGAGAAATGGGTCGCATTCCTCATTCCCTAGATTGATTGTGATGGATATGGACATCCAATTGGCTGCTGAGAAACAGATGTTCTCAGATATGTTTCCTTCCTCTCTTCTCTGCATTCATTGATGCTACCTTCAAACTGGAGCAGCTTTTGGAGTCTATGGAGTAGGGGCTGCAGTGGGGAGGCAAGATGGCTCCCTTCTTGATTGCACTGGGGGAAGCAGAAAGTCTCTCTTTGATTGAGACTCCTGTTATTGGTATATTTTCACTGTCACTGATGGGGAGAGTTACTTGTGGGATTTCCTGTCTTCTGTGCCAAGAGAACTTGCCTTCCTTTGGTTATTAAGTATCTTGACATGAGTGGGTGTGGGGCACAATTTGCTCATTCTTGGAACACCTCTGAATATATTTGATTTTCATTTTCACTTAATTGCAGTCATGAAGCACAGCTATCCATCCCCCATATTCTTCCATTGAGCTTCTATGAAGCCAGAATGCCAGCATCATGCCTGCTGTCAATGTGTCATGGGAGAAGTTCCCCTATTTCTCCACGGAAATACTCCCCTCCAGGAAAAATGTGTCCCCTTAGTCCTGTGTTCCAAATTTGTAGCCCACAGCTACTGCTTTATTACTTCATTAAAAGACCAGTCCTAATACTTGCAGGACGGTCCTATACACTGTTTGCTCAGAACCCCTTTTATACCCTAATAAGTGTAGATAGTGTTGGAGAAGGGATGTAAACAAAATTCACATATTTTCTCATGTGTGATAACAACGGGTGTCTTGACATATTGTGGAACCTGCTGGAAAAAAAAATTGTCAGTCACTAGAAGATTTTTCACCCTAGAGCAAGGGTGGAAATTGTGTGGCTCCCAGATGCTACTGGACTTCTATTCCCACCAGCCCTAGACAGTCTACCCAAGTGCTGAGGAATGCTGAGACCTGCAATCCACAAACATATGGAAGGCTGCAAAAATTACTACCTCTGTCCTACAGTGAGAGCAAAAAAGACCAACATTTTGCTTGCTATTGTGAAATGTGTCCCCAAACCAGTATTTCACAAAACATTGGGTTTTTTGTGCAAAATAAAGGGTTTCTTGTGCAAACAGTTTTTTACAATGGTGCCGAAAGGCAGGAAATCATCAAAAATGCTGAAAATTGGCAAAAACAGGGGGGGGGACTTATCAACTTGCCTAATGAGGAGAAAACGTCTGGGTTTTTTTTCCTGCTTGCAGGCTTGAATGAAAGACACTAAGATTTTCATTCCTAGACTATAGCCTTAATTATAAAAGAAGTTTCCATGTGATTGAAATATTCCAAGTATTTCTTGTTACTGGTTTTTGACTGATGTTGATAAGAACATTTAGTGCATTGAAACATTCAATTCTTTGCTAGGAGGCAACATAAGGAGGGAAAAAATGTGAAGTAGAAAGTGTTTCAGGAAGACATTTCCCTTTTCACTTCTTTTTCCATAAAGCAAAACATCTGAACAGGAAGAAAAGCAACATCATGGTGCATTCACATTCCCAAACTACAACACAAATGTAAGTTTGAAGGATAGTTAATGACAGCATTAACATCTGCTTCCGCCCTCTATATGCATTGCCAAAACATGGACACTGATGGGAGCTAGTTAACATCCTTTCTCATCCTAGGAATATAACCTTTGTTGCCCATTTCATCTTTCTCTCTGTCTGGAATTAGTTTTAGAACTTTGAAAAGATGGGAAAAGTTACTTCTTAGGACTACATTGCCTAGAATATGTCAGCCAGCATAGCTAGTGGCCATACTGGTCTTGCTTATACTGGAAGATATAGTTTAAAAAAAGTAAAATCTGTCCCCCTCAACTTTTATTTGTCACGATACTGAATACTGTATCGTCACGATACAGATACTGAATGGCCGAGTAAACTCGGTTTGGTTGATCAGACTCAGACAAGGCATTTTTAAAGCAAGAGTGGAAGTCTAAATCCGTGTGTGTGTGTGTGTGTGTGTTTATTAACTCTCCTTAAACAAGATCCAAGGCAGCTCACCGATATTTTAAAAACAAGGTTTTTTTCCCAGTTGAAAAAAGATAAGATTAAAACAATAGAATATACAAAACACAATAAAAAGGATAAAAAGATTTAAAAAAAACAGATAAAAATGCCTCTCCATTTAGCCTCATAAATTATAAGCCAAAGGCCAGGCTGAATAAAAATGTCCTTATCCGTCGGTGAAAGGAAAGGAGAAAGGGGGGCAACCAAACCTTCTGCAGGTGGGATTCTACAATCTGGGAGCAGTCACTGAGAAGGCTCTCTCTCATTTTCTCCCCAGGCATTCCTGTGATGGTAATAGGACTTAGAGAAAACCTTCCCCTGAAGATCTTAAGATCTGAGCAGGCTCATACAGGGAGAGACAATCTTTTGCATAGTGTCTCTCAGACTTTTAGATACACAGCAGAAGGAAATGGATGCACACACAAACCAATGAATGAAGAACACAGGCCATTTCTGCACAACACTGCTATAGTGCTATTATTCCAGTTTCAACATCCTATGGAATCCTGGGGTTTGCAATTTAGGGAGGGTCCTTTAGAATCCTCAGTCAGAGAGCTCTTTGGCCTCAGTAAACTATAAACCCCAGAATTCCACAGGATGTTGAAAGTGGAATAATAGCACTATAGTGTGGAAATGGCCACAGTATCATCTTGGAAGCTATACTCCCTAAAGCTAGCATACAATGTGTATAAATATATTTCCCTTTTTGTATGTACTCCCTGGTGTATTTTTTTTTTTTAAAAAATCACTTTCTCCTCCATCTGGATTATGGATTATTCTACACATAGGATTATGTATAGAGGAAATGCTTCCAGTCATGAATCATTTAAATCAGAAGCAGGATTCTTTAAAAATGCCTTAAGCTCTGAACAATACTAACTCTGCATCTTCTTCAAGTTAGTGTGGTGTTTGGGCATTGCCATCATAATAGCAAATGAAACTGATTTGGTCTAACTTTTTGGTTAATTATAACTATCCAGTTTGAAACAGGCCCAGAAGTGATAATTGTTTCCCAACTTGATTGCAAAGTGTCCAAACACTAGATTTTTTTTTTTTTAAAGGTGCCTCTAGCCCTCATGATGATGGAGAAATAATAAGAGCATGACTCTAATGGAAGCTATTTGTAACATTCCCAACTGAAGTCCTTCCTCAGGAAAGAAAGTAAGAAGCAATTTTTCAACCACAGTCCCAGATCCTGCTCTGAAAGCATACATGGGAAATTCCCCTTCATCAAATAAGAGCATTGGTTCAACTAATTCATTATGGTCTATGCTGACTGGCAGAAGATCCCCAGCATTTGACATGGTGGCCTTTCCTAACCTTCTTGGATTCTCCTACTAGTGAAGCATGTGTCCTGTTACAGAATTACAGCCTTTTGACCTATAACCTTGAAGACTGAGGTTCCCACATTATGCACACTCCCAAATTCAGCCCTGAAACTAGATTGAGACCTGAATCAAAGCCCAGTGGCCAAGTGTACATGTTGCACAGTTAGCATGCCAACTGTTTCCTGTCTTGGAGATGTTGGATCTGGCCACAGTGACACATACCTTAGTTATATCCTATTGGCAGTAATTGTAATATACTTTTTGTGGGGCTACATTTGTAAGTGTGGGTTGGTCAAGAATTCTGCAGCCAGCCTGTTGACTCAGTTTGGTTACAGAGGGGGGAAAAAGACTTCCTTACTACAATAAATTCACTGGCTGCTGCTTTGTTTCCATGCACGACTCAGGCCTTTTCTGCACCTTACCTTTTTTTGGTGCTGGAGTGCGGAGATCATGCAAGCAGCCTCCAGTGAGAGGCTCTCGCATCCCCTCTGTTTCAGCTCCGCATGAGCTGCCTGCTCCCAAGCAGATAGCGCAAGAGCCCCACCTCTTCCTTCCGCAGCACAGCCTGGGAGTTTCTGTCGGGGCCTCCGCGGCTCCGGACGCAGCGCCCGAGGAGGAGGACGATCCGGTCTCCTCGCGAGTAGCGGCGGAGGTCTCCGGCACCGGGAACAGCCACCCGGATGCCGTCGAGGCTACCGCCACCGCGGAGGAGGCCGCGGATCCACCCACGGCTACGGGCGGCCGTTCCGAGCCCGCCTGCACTGCCGCCGCCGAGGATGAGGGCGGGGAGGCCTCCGCCGCCGCAGAAGGCCGCCCGAACCTCGCCTGCCCTGCCGCTGCCACGGAGTCTACCTGGGAGGCCGCCGCCGAGGACGCCGACGGAGCCATCGCCGTGGAGGGGAGTCGCCCGGAGGACGCTGGAGCCGCCGGTACCAGAGGAGGCCGACCAGGTGTGCGCCCGGGGTGGGCAGGGCCCAGGCGCCACTCTGGGCCACCGCCCACCCGCGGGCCCGATCCGGAGGAGCCCGTCGGCCTCCCTCCCACGTTCCTGCAGCGGCGGCAAGCCAAGGAGGCTGCCCGCCGCTCCCGCCAGCTGCTGGAGCGTCGGCTGCAGGCTGAGGGCTCGCAGCTGGCTGAGGACGCACAGCTGTGAGTCTGGCTAATGGCTTCCAGCTGCGCAACCACCCCTGGATTGGCCGGTGCCAGCACCAGGCCCCTATTTAGGTCCCAGGAGGAGCTGGGTCCAGCACGGAGCAACAACCAACGGCTCTCCGTGAGTTGCCCGTCCGTGCTGCTGCGTCCCAACCTGGTTCCTGCCTTGTTCCTGCCTCGTTCCCGCCTCGTTCCTTCCGAGACTCTGCTCGGAAGCCTTGCCAGCCAGCTTAACTCTTCGTTGCCCGGGTGAGGAAAACCCTTTCTTTTTGTTGCTGTCTTTCGCCTGAAGTAAGGCTTGCTTAAGTTTGCTGCTGGGCTGCTTTAATTTGCTGTTACTCCGCTGGCAGAGGCTTCCAGGACGCCAGCCTCGGCCCGAGCCAGACCCGAGCCTGCCCGGCCCCACCCAGCTGCTGACAGTTCCCCAAGCTGTGCTGGGGCAGGAAGCGCAACCAGCCTGGCTCCGGAGGCTCTGTACACATGGCAAGTGTGCATGGGCCCCGGTGTACCATTTTTGGCTTCCAGCCGAAAATGAAAAAGTGCGCGATCGGCACCTGCTGACCCCTGGAGCATTGTGTGATTGTGAGTGCATTGTACAGATCACTCCTCACAATTACACAACACTCCAGGCACCCTTTTGCATGGAAAATGACATGCAGAAAGGGCGTCAAAGTGATGGTTATAACATGCAAAGCCCTACAGAACTTGATACTAGCCTATTTAAAGGTCCATCTACTACCATTAAAGCTTGCCTAGGTTTTGAGAGGTCAAGGATGGTAAATTCCCTTAGCTTCAACATCTTGTGAGCCGTGCTGGATGGCCGGAGACATGAGAAACGATTTTCCTGGTGGCTGCTACCAGCCTCTGGACACCTTGCCAAAGAGACCATAGATAGTTTTCTTTTCGTTTTGCCTTTCCGCTGACATGCCACTATCTTTTTGTTCAGATCAGCATTTGGAATCTGAGCTGAGTGACAATTGAAAGTGGGTCCATTTATATGAAGGGGATTAAATTATGGGTACATTTTTTCAAAAAAATGTAGAAAATATGAACTTAGTATCTATGAACAGTAAAAATAAGGTTAATATACCAAATGTTGGGAATCAGCAGTGCTTTTCAACAACACATGATTTATAACTGTGGAATCTATAGGATCTTCCTCTGGCTCTTTTGTTCTAAAGCACACATTAAATGGTGGAGATATTTATTTATGGGATTTATATACTGCTCATCAGTGGTCCTACTCCCAGGGAAGCTAACAAGTTAGTGAAAGTATTAAATTTAAATCAGAAACATGGGGCAGAACAGCAAAAAACACAAAACCACTAATGTTCCACAACTAAACAAAGCCTATGCTATTGAATTCAGTTTCAAAAACCTGGGAAAAACTAAGGATTTGCACTCAGTACAGGTACAGAACTTGTAAATCTCTTTTATTCTGAGAAGTGTAATTTAAAATATAACTAATTCTGAGAACTGTAATTTAAAATATAACTAATCCAGGTTTTGCTCAGATGAACTTCCCTGGCAATGCCATTCAAAAAGTGGTGTGTCACTTAGAGGCAGATCTAGGGTGGGGCAACTGGGGGTCCTTCCCCAGGCGCCGATGTTGGAGGGGCACAAAAAAGAGGAATCTCCCTATCTGCCCCCCACTGCTGTTCACCCCACCCACTTCGGCCTACCATCCACCTCTGCCCTCTGTTTGCCCTTCGCCTGCTGCTGTTTGCCCCACCCACTTCTGCCATTTACCCCACCCACCTCCATCTACCACTTGCCCCACTCACCTCTACTGACCCCTTCCCCATCTGCCCCCACTTGCCTTGCCCACTTCCTCTGCTTGTCATGCCCACTTCCACTGTTTGCCCCAACCACTTCCACCTCTTGTCCCAACCAATTCTGCTCGCCACTCACTCCACCCACCTCCACTTGCTCCTCCCTCATTTGCCTCCACTCACCCCACGCACTTCTGCCCACTGATCACTCCACCCCTGCTGGTCACCCTGCCCTCTTGCTCTGGGTGCTGTTAACCCTCCATCCACCACTGGTGCCACTGCCTGCTTAAAAACCTCTTGAAGACAAGGAGCAAACTTTTGAAGATCATCTCAGGATACACACAGGTCCCTCTGAAAGAATGTGTTCCTTCCAATTTCCAGGTCATGAGGCATGTAGGGCTAAGTCTCATCGCTTTGAATCTGGTTTGGAAATACAGTAGTGACCAGTGTTGCTATTTCAAAACCTTTGAGACCCCTTCAGTGTGTGATTTTGTACAGGACAATACCAGGAAGTGGAAAAGTTCAGCACTTTCCCCATCCTCTCCCAGCCACTGCTCACTCTATTCAAACTGTGACATTCCTGCTAGCGAGCCTCTATTCCTTCATCCTCCATTTCATTTTCATTAAAACAACTATCACAACTGTCAGGTGAACGTTAAATGCATCTGGCATGCGATGTCTCTTTCAGCGCTTCGTCTCCTCAATTACATAAAATTCTGTCAATGTCACTCTGAATCCACATGATAAATAAAAACAGTCAGGACAACCTGTTACTGCAGTTTAGGCCTCCTTGGAGATACCCCTATATATCATTTTGATATCATAATTTGGCTCTCTTCCACCACACCTCTCCACGTGTTTGTGAGGCCCCCGGACAAGCACACACTAGGCTCGGCCACTGATTGCTGAACATTCCATTCTCCACCCAGGCAGGCCAGAAATAGCCAGACCCTTGCTTTAGGAGACCTCTCTGCAAACACCCTCATTATGTATGCACACTGTTTACAAAGGACTCCCTGGCCCGAGCAGACAACTTGGCAAGCTGAATACTCAACTGCCAAGCACTGAGTATTTGCATACTGTCTACTTCTTTGTCAATTGGGACTTAACTTAATCATGCTAAGTTTTGACCTTTCCAAAGCTTTGTTCCACGCCCGAAACGCATCGTCTTCCCCAAGTATGGCATAGCCTGCAGTTACATTTCCCTCTATAAAAACCCCTGATTCCAAGACCATCCTCGGATTGCTCCCAAGTTCCAGACTGCCTTGCTGCTGCTTTGCTTGGCGAGCTTCCCCTCAGTTCCACGTGCTAAGGTACATCGAACCCCCACATCACTCTCTATCTTCTTTCCAGGCGTCAGGAACAGGTTTCATATCGCCCAAATCAACTATCCCTCTGAAAATCCCGCTATCATACTCACACCCTTATTTTCCTTAGTTATCTATGTGAGTGTGTTGCTTACATTGTATGCCTGTATTTAATAAAGATCTTCATTATTACCAACACGGTTTGCTTCTGGACTTGGCCTGACCCTGTAAACATTGGGTTACAAGATCCTGCTGTGTTACCCTGCCTCTCGTAGTGCCAGCCAGTGCTCTTGACTAATTTCCCCCATTTTGCATAATTGTAAGGTTATTTATGTGTCTTTCCCAGGACCCCCAGTAAACAGGGTAACAAACCCTTGTTTTTAGCAGAACTATCTCATTTTTCTCCATTTTCTAGTCTGCTAGTGACAATAGGGCACATCTCTTAGTTCTAGGGATATATATGGAAAATACAGTCTTGAAATGCAGTAACAGAGGTTCTCCACAGTAGAGGCAGCATCAAGGGATGGACAATGTTTTCACAAATGAGTAATTTGACTGAGTGCCAGCTTTCTTTTAAACATCAGGGATGGTTGTTGCTAGACAAATGCCATGGCCTCTTTCAATATCTATCAACATACTGAGCAGAAACAGGACTGTCTGGGGGGCACTACTGAAATTAATAGGATTTAAAGGAATTTAACTCTGATCAGTCCTTCTGTTTATGTTTAATTGATGTTGAGGGTTTCTGAAGTCTGATTATGGAAAGATGGGGTAGAAAATTTTAATCATAAAATAAAAGCACAGCAAATGAGCATCTAATTCAAAGCTGCTTTGTGTTAAATTGAAAGCTAGTTAATAAGAAAATAGATTGATTATAATGCAGATTAGTCAGATAGCTGATTAATTGTAAAACAGAATTATGAAGCTAATCAGTAAGCAAGATGCCAAGCAACAAACTTAAATAAATAAATACATACATACACATATAAAATTTTGTTATGAATACGTTGTACTAAATGACAGGTATAAGTAACCTATAATTTTCTATTCCATCAAATATTTTAATAACTCTAACTGACAGTTTCAACACATTTGAAATATTAAGCTTCTTCTTAATTGATTAATAACCATGCGAATGTTATTCACTTGGAAAAAATTCCTACCATGTTCAATAGGGCTAAATTGCAGAAATGCAGTTTACTTATTTACAGCTGATTGAGATCTAGGCCACAGTCCCTTTCCACACTTAGGCCAAAATCCTATTATGCTCCCAACTAAGGCAGACTTATTGTTCAAAAGGATTTACAGAAGTGTCTGGGATTAATTCAATAAGTCTCTTCTAGCAATTGGATCCAGTCCTTACATGGGAACCACACTGAACACAGTCTGAGGAAAGAGGCTTGTACTGTTCCTAGATTTTCCAGACCAAAACTGATGTCACGTTAGGTTGAGCCAGTTGTTTCCTGGACACTGGTTCTTGGCCTGCTATGGACCCAAGGAAAAAGGGATGTGTGATAGAGCAGGCACTTTTCATGATAAAGATCTCAGGCATGGCCAACCAGCAGATCTGCCACCCCTTGGACAGTGAACTGGCATATCTTCCAACTGTCCTGATTAGATAGGGACGGTCCTGCTTAATCCTCCCCCATTCCACTTTTTTAAGCTGCTTTTAAAATGCCCCAGTTTTTCTTTCCTCCTCCCACTTATTCTTTTCATCCTCAGTTTGCATCAACTGGTGTAGTTCAAAGTGTAAAAGAGTTTGCATTAAATTAACTCAGCAGGCAGAAGAGGAGAAGAGGGAGCTGTGTCTTGCCTTGTTCTGTAAGCTCAGGCAATAGCAACCAGCTGCAGCCTTTCCCACCTTGTGTCCATCACTAACTTTTGCCATCTTGACCATATTCTGATTTTGTTTGGCCACATGTGTCCCAGTTTTCATCAGTGAAATGTTAAAGGTTGTGGAGCAGAGGTAAAATCAAGAGTGGATTGACCCATGAAGTGCTAGATCTGTTGTCCTTCCTTGGTCTCAAGTTCAGTACCCACTGGGTCTGGGACAGAAAACCCTGTGTCTGAAATCCTGGAAGACCACTGCCAGCTTCTGTCAATGATGCTGAGCTACTTGTACAAGGCAGCTGCTCATGTTTTACGGGAAGCAAGTACCAAAGCGTTTCCTTTAATAGGCAAGTTGCTTTGCAGGAAAGTTACCTTGCAGATGAATAAATGCCTGCAGATTTCTGTGAATCTTTTAAACAAAATACATGAATAGCATAGGTTTCTGTACAGTCAGCTTCTGGACCACCTACAAAACAGCCAGCTAGCCATCTTTTTTTTTTTTTTAACTCCATCAAGCTATGATTTTTAGTGACTCTATGAATGAGATACCTCTGAATCACTTTGTTATCAACGGTACTGCTCAGGTTTTGCAAACTCAGGGCCAACTTTATTGATTGAATTGGTTCACCATAACAAGGTTTTCTTCTTTTCCTACTGCCTTCTACTTTGTCTTTTCTAATGAGTCTTGTCTTCTCATAATATGTCCAGAGTACTACAGTCTCAGTCTCTTTAGCTTCTAGGGAGAGTTCAGGCTTAATTTGCTCTAGGACCCCGGATTTGTCTTTTTGGCAGCCATGGCATCTGCAGAACTCTCCACCAGCACAACATTTGAAATGAGTTGATTTTCTTGCTATACCTTTCTCCATTCAACCTCTACAAAAGTCTCACTGATGTATACATGCAAAAATGGGGAATAGGGTGAACCTGACAGACTGCATTTCTGGTCATTATCTCCATGCACTTCATTTTAATAATCGCCTCCCTAGGCCACACTTATCCACAAGGAGTCAGGCAGAAGTGCTACTGTGCCCAGAAAATGCTCTCAATCAACCCTAATTAGCCTTCCCTGCCACACTTTAGAATCAAATGTACTTTGTTCCTGTCTAAACGAGGGTTTCTTCATTTGGACCTGTTAAAAATTACACAGGCTTTGCTAAGCAGAGGTCTACTATTGACAGAAGATAAGTTCTAATATTGAGTAATGAGTTCTTCTCATGGTGGGTAAGCTGCTTTGTTTAAGTAAGATAAATCCATATAAACACCAGGAAGACTTTAATGAGAAATGCAATTATTCAATTAAAATCACCATGAGAGGCTTTAAAGTGTTTCCATTTTTGTGTCCTGTGTTGACAGGAACAGGCAGCAAACGATAGAATTATGCCCGGACAAGCAGAGGCATATGAAAATTCTTACAAACATTTATTTCCAATTAGTTTATTCTAAACAAGAGACCTCCTTACCTTTTCACAGCTCTTCTCACTGACACAGATCTTTCTGTTTCTGTGATTTTTGTTTTGGCAGGTTGCTCCTAAGCAGATAGAATATTCATGGGCTAGGGTTCCCAGATCTGAGTTGCAAGCCTGGATCAGAGTCTCCTGTCCTTGGGGCAAGGGGGAAGAATCTCAGGGCAAGAGCAGTGCCTTGAAAAATGTTATACACACTTTCTCACACATACTTTTTCATTAGGCATTTTTATTTGATTGGCATATTCTGAGCAACTTTGATGTATCATGGCTAATGGCATCACTATAAAGCATGTATTATGCATTAATGAATCAATATATTATGCCTAATAGAATTATCAGGGCGAACCCCCTGTGATACCACAAATGACTAACCTTATGACATCCCCAATGTCAGGTTTTTGGCTTTATGTGTCAGACCTGGGATGTTGCCAACTTGGAAACCCAATGATGGGCCCTTTCTGCAATGGCAATGGGATTGTGATGGGACAGTGACAACAGTTCTGCATGATGTTGTTGCAATCCTGTTGCAATCCTGTCACCACCCATCACAATCGAGGAGTAAATCCTTGATGGATCTGTCAATGAACTGGAATTACACAGTCCCCTCACTGCCCTCCTGCACTTACCTGCTGCTCTCAGGAAGTGCAATGGCTGCGCTTCCTCCCCCAGTGCAGCCTGAGAAAGTGCAAGGCTGCCCTGTGGAAGGGAGGGGTGGGGCCATCACACTTCCTCCCTTCCAGCAGGCAGCTAGTGTGGAGGGAAGCACTTCCATCATGCTCCCCTCTCAGGAGAGCCAACCTTGGGATCCCTATGGGATGGCTTTGGCAAAAGGTACGATACAGAAAGAGCCATGGACGTTCTCTGACACTACAGCAGCTCAGCCAAAGGCAATGAACTGAAGTCAGAGTCCTCACAACTTTAATATTTTGGCTTCTATAACATCACAGCCCAAGGCAGAAGTCATTTTAAATGTTTATCTGCTTCTGATGTTCAGAAGCAGAAACAAACTGATGTTCATTTTTAAATGCAAATAACGTCTGTTGAAGGACGCAGCAGGGAATAGTAGACACCATAGCTGGTGTATAGAGGGAAAATATTTCTTTCCTGCCCTGATGTCAAAAGGGGATATCCCCTCCCAAGAAAATACTAGCTTCGGAATTAGGATTTTCTTGGCTCCAAAGCAGGGAAAGAAAGAGTGTGCCTTGGACATCATGCCTATTTGGCTCTTGCTTATGGATAAGAATTGCCAACAGGTATTTCTGCCAGCCTGTATCTGCTTTAGGATGTCTCCCTTACTTTTACCTCAACAGCCATAAAACCATGAGTGGATTCACCACTGCTGTGGCTGCAGATAACCCGGCTACCTCTGCATCACATCAGCTCTCTTCTCTTTCTATATTGCATATTTAGAGATCGAAGGAACATTTAAAAATTGTAGAAAAAGGAGTTTCTCTAGTGTTGGGAAGCCCTGAAAAGGAGAGTCCTGGGCTGGTAAGAATCTTCACACATTCTCTGCAAAGAAAAAAAAATTTTTTTGGCACAGGAAAGAGCTTTTCTACATAGAAATATTATTTTCTGTGCAGAATATGTGATTTCCTATTCAAAAAATTGTTTTCTCTGCAAAAAACACATGCATACTTAGTGCAGGGCACTTCCCCAACCACAGCATTTTCTATGAAGATGGCATTTTCTGCACAGAAAATAATATTTCTGCACATAAAATGCTGTTTCCTGCCAGAAGATGTTCTTTTCTTAAGAAAAATCCATGTGTGAATTTTGTGCAGAAAAAAAGTTCCAGATTACAAATAAGGCTGTTCCACACTATACTGTTATAGTGCTATTATTCCACTTTCAATATCATGTCAAATTCTGGGGTTTGTTATTTAACTGAGACCAAAGAGCAATCTGGCTGAGAATTCTAAAGACCCCTCCCTAAACTGCAGCCCCAGGATTCCATAGGATGTTGAAAGTGGAATAATAGCGCTATAACAGTGTACTATGGAAAAACTCATAGTCTTCTAAAATGGCACATGTTTCAGACTTCCTTGCAGTGAAAAGAAAATAGCTAAAATACTTGTTGTTTTCTTTGAGGATGATAATATTGAAAAATTATGTTCCTTATTGCATACAGAAGTCATTTCGTGATTACGATGTAGGAGAGAATTTATTCCCACGATTCAGGAGTAATGTAGAGGCAAGATGTTTATTTTGGTTCCAGTCAGTTACAGTGGCATGAAAGTATCACAGCAAAACCACATAAATATGCTTACTGACCATTTGGTAATTTAGCATAGTTTTAGAAGTGCTGAATTCTGTATGTTGGATTGGTCAGTTTTGCATAACACATGGATCATAAACTGTAACTTATAGAAGACTGAAGAATGGTGATGATTTTCCCAAAGTGATAAAGGCCCTTTTCTCACGGGCTAATTAAATCTTCCCAGGTCGACCTCGATCGGGTGCCATTTTCACCTTAGAGAGCACCATATCGCATTAAATTTTTTGGATTCTCACCCCAATCCGCGCGGGGGAGCCACCATTCAGCATTTCTGCGCACCTTTTAAAAACCAGAAGAAATGTGGTTTTTTCCTCCAATCCGCGCTCGTCGTTTCGTGAAAAAGCGACGGTGCGTCCTGATTCGTGCGGACGATCAAGAGAGGGAGGGATCAAGGCGTGGCCAGCAGAAGCCACAAGACCGCCCCCAATACGAACGGCTGAAAAGACCGTCATTAGCGGGGCTAGCACCCCAGCAATGATCGTCAGTAGCTCGTTCTCCATACACAAAACAGCAGAAAGCAAGCTGAAAGAAAGAGGGGGAAACTGTTTCCACGGTGGTTCAAAAGAAAGGCGCGGGACAGGGTGAGGGGGCGGAGGATGTGAGGGGGCGTGCGTGCGTACTGGCGTCAGTGATGACGCTCAGGATGTTTCTTTTAAAAATAGGGCACAGCCAATCAAATGCTAGGCAGGGCGGGGAAAGGACACCTTCGGGAGTGGCCATGGTAATATTGTGTGAATGCGTTGATGCTGCCTAAGCCTCTTCCCTATGGAGCCGTGAGAACGCTACTAAAAGTTCAGTCGTGTTAGTGGGGATTAAGGAAAACCCCACCTGGATCGTGGCGGCACGATTTCTGCACCCCGTGAGAAAAGGACCCAAGCCAGAATTAATGGATTCATTCCAGACTTAACAAAGCTTACAGCACAGGGATCAATCAAACCTAAATTAATCATTAATAAATCCAGCTTCATTTATTTCAATTGATGCATTCAGTTTTGATCCAACCTATTATGTATAGCACCTCACTTAGAGTTAATAACAACAAAATATTTATTACTAAAGTAATATCTTTTTTGAAAGTTCTGCAGATGTCCACAAGGAATGTGCATAATGCAGATCATATTTACCTAAGGTGGTATTAAAAATGTTTACATTCAGAAAAAAATACAACCTTATTTTAACAGCTGAAGAAATTCAAATAATAAATCAACAATTAAGGGACGCAAAGTTGTTTTTTTTTTTTAAAAAAAAAAAGAAAAATCCTTGATAATTAAAAGATTTGAAACTTGAGATCAGGGAGTATGTTCCAAATATTAGTCTAGTACAGACCATGTTATGCCAGTCCTAGCTGCTCTTCATGCAGTTATTTTAATGTTTGAATGGGGACAGGGTTGCTAGGTGTCAGGGAAGCTTCTGAAGTCATAGGGAATTGCTGTGGTTCTCTGGAGCCATTTCTGCACTACGCTGTTATAGTGCTATTATCCCACTTTCAAGATCCTATGGAATCCTGGGGTCTGCAGTTTAGGGAGGGGCATTTAGAATTCTCAGCCAGAGAGCTCTTAGGCCTCAGTAAACTACAAACCCCAGAGTTCCACAGGACGTTGAAAGTGCAATAATAACACTATAACAATGGCAATTTCCACACTAGCCTGTTATAGCGCTATGATTCCCGAAACTGCAAATCCCAGGATTCCATAGGATGTTGAAAGTGGAATCAAAGCGCTATAACAGTCTCGTGCAGAAATGGCCAATGTAGTGCGTAAATGCCCTGGGTTTCCAAGCAGGGAGACAAATCTCAGAGTGAGTGGCACTGGAGGAGGAGGAAGAGCGGTTGCGCGAGCGTCGCATGAGCGCCCCGCCCCTTCCTACCACAGTGCAACCTGGGAATTGTAGGTTAGCACTGCAGCAGAAAGCGCGACTGGCCCAGTCCCAACGCACCGCACAGCAGGTAGGTGTGCGCGGGCCCCAGAGCATTGCGTAACTGCACACCATTTTTGGCTTAAAGCTGAAAATAAAAAGGTGCATGTCCACTCGGTATCCGCCTCTTGAGCATCGCGTAAATGGGAGTGTGTCATACGGACCACCGCTCCCATTTACGCGACGCTCAAAGGGCCCTCTCGCAAAAGAAACTGCATGTGAAAAGGGCCCAGGAGCAAGGGGACTGGAGTGCAGGCACTGGGGTCCATCCTGCCATTCAGAGTGAGACAGAGAGTGGGAGTGGGTAGCACTGCAACTTGTGAACCTTCTTGTTATACAAAGCCTGATAGCAGCGGCAGAGAAAGTAGAGGGAAAACACCCTAAGAAATGACAAATTGCTTCTCACAAACCCAGCAATTGCACAGGGTGTGGAAAAAACTTCCCAAATGTCATATATACTGCAGGAAGATAACATGAGATATGAGCCTGGAAAAGATACTTTATTATTGCTGCTGTTGTTGTTTTCTTTTGGTTCAGGTTGCCTAGTTAGCCAAATTTTATCCAAATGCTGGGTTTGTTACCCAAATTCTGGGCCCAAATTATCCTCTGAGAATGGTAGTAATTTCTTTGCCAGAGAGATCCGCTATTGTCTCTCTCAAACATTTTCTAAGATGCTTCCCAGTCCTTACCAGTGTTGTCACTTTGACATCACAAAGGCCAATCTCACTTCTAGTCACAGGGTTTGGCCCTAAAAACCTCATGAAATAGGGTGCCACTGAGCTACAATTTGAAGTTATATTGCTCAAAGTTTTAGTGAGGAATGACCCTGTCTCTCTGTGCCCTAGCAACTGTGTAGACCCAGTAATAAACATGTCGTCAACTAGTTAATAATTACTTTAACTTCCTTCTCAGGCCCAAGTTTGGCCCAAATCCAGAAGTCACAACAAAACTACCCAAGAGCTGGAGTCCTGGGGATTATTAGAAATGTCCAAGGCTTCCTCCTTTCAGCTTACTTCCTTCTTTATCACAGGCACAGCTGATTAGAAGAGTAAGCCTGCCGCTTGGCGCCTTCCCATCCTGTGTGTGTTTTAGTACATTAATGCTATCAGACCTAAAGGTTATGCTCCCATTCACATCATGTTATCAGAAGACTGAAAAATTTGTTATTTCTTTTGATTACTAAAGGTAAAAATGCAACTAGACTGTGCTTTTAATGTTCTTCTTGACAGGGCTGGACATTGCTTGAGATTGTTTGGTTCCGACCAGACTAAAACATGTTTATTCAGAGGCGCAGAATCTCAGGCTGCAGTCCTGTAGATACTTACCTGGAGGGAAATCTCATTGAACCCAATGGGACTTGCTTTGGAGTAGACATACATAGGACTGTCCTGTTACAAACTTTAACAAATCAAATCAAAGAGCCAGTTTTTCTGGATATTTCCCTTTTCCTTCATATTTTATTTAGCTTTTCAGGCAACAATTACGCAAACCAGATATACAATTTCAATGAGCCATTTGCTCATAATGATCTGCCAAAGAGTCCACAATACCACTAAGCAATAAATAGATGTTACCTCAGAGAGCCATTAGCAGCAGCTAGTATCCTCAGAGGAAAGAAAGAAAGAAAGAAAGAAAGAAAGAAAGAAAGAAAGAAAGAAAGAAAGAAAGAAGATTCTCTCATTCCTGGAAGTATGTCTCTCCTCTGCTTATTTTGGCTTCCAGTGGTGCTGTAAAATAAAGAAACTTTATCCTTTTTATTGTCAACATTTCTCAGAATCTTAGTGCTATGGGGGAGAGAAAAAGAGAGAAAGAGAATGTCATATGTATGGATCACAGCATGTTTTCTGACTCGTCATGAAAGATCAAACACCCATGCATTGAGCTTTTTAGAAGCAGAGCTGCAATAGAAAGGTACCAACAAAGCCAGACTACTGATGTTCAAGGAGACTGCCAACCTTGGAACATGTGCTCCTAAGCCAAGAAACCCTTTCCATCATAAGCAAACCCCCTCATCAACAAAGATCCAGCTGGGCCCACATTACCATTGCACTACATCTGTTTTCAGTGATGTTTCTTAATACTGCACCTGGCATCCATCACAAAAACACATGGACTTGAGTATAATTACTTGGGTTCTAGTAATGATGAATGCATGTCAATGGCTCATATGGGGGTAGGAAGGCGATGAGAGGTTGGATATCCATTTGGCAAAACTAGTCCTGAGGGAGGAATCATTCAAAGATGAATTACAAGCTGAAATTGAAGGTGAAAGATAATTTTATATTTCCCTGCCATTATTTATTAGGAAACACCTGACTAGGGCAGAGATCATTTATGTTGATATTATAAAACTCTGTTGAATAATATAAACAACCCAACAGAATGCCAACTGTTGTACAGACATTCGTCCCAGGGAGTAGACCTCTAGGCGACGCCAACAACCAGATGCCAAGAAAGATGTGATGATGTGAAAAGGTTCACAGAGAGGTAGAAGGAGGGAGGAAGAGAAGGAGAAAGAAGAAGCATGGAAGCTGAGCTGAATAATATCATATCACCAGACATTATTCATGACAAAAAGGCCATCCTAGTTCCAGAAGAATGTTTGACAAACAGGATAGTTTAAAGGACATTTTAGAAGTAAACCGTGTATGCCAGTGATTGACATATGGTGGTATTAGTGATGATGATAATTTCCTTTTGTTAAAAGACATGAATCCATATGAAATCACAAAACTGAAATATTATACAGATCTTATACCAATATAAATCTAGTATGATACCACAGTCTGGTATGAATATAAATTTCTTATAATATGCATTTGGCTTAAAATGACAAAACTGTGTTTCTGACCTGTCAAGACATGCCACTGTCATTGGACACCTCAAAATGGCACCTTGCCCTAAACAAGGGCCTTTTTTCCTGGGACTCTTAGGCCATTTCCTTTCTACACTGTTATAATATTATTATTCCACTTTCAACATCCTGTGGAATTCTGAGATTTGTAGTCTACTAAGGCCAAAGAGCTCTCTGGCTAAATGGCAAACCCCAGGATGAAAGTGGAATAATAGCACTATTATCAGTGTAGTGTGGAACTGGTCTTATGTGCATGAACAAAGAATTAAAAAGTTTTCTAACTACAGGGTAAGAATGTGAGAATTTTCACACATTTTTTCACATTTTTTCCCTAAGGAGGTCATTTCTAGAAGAACAGCAATTTGGGGAAAACTACTTTTTTCTGCAATCCCCACTTTTGGATTTTTTTTTAAAAAAATTTTTGTTGCAAGAAGTCTAAAAATGCGCAAATTCTTAGAGCAGTTGAACTTTTTTCTAATGAGATTTTTTGATGTGTCAAGGCATCCTTTCTCAGTCAGAATGAGAAAATGTGTGTTTTCTTTTTATGCCCTTTATGCAATCCTTGTACAAGGTTGTTGTTGTTGGTGGGGGTGCAGTTGCTATTCCTTATACAGGTAGAGACATGCAAAGAATCCTGCTCAATCAACATATTGCCAAAAATTGAATGAACTGTAGGTATATCTAGATGATGAGGTAGTGGTGGTGATGGTAGAGGAGGAGATGATGATGATATAGACCAATATTTTATATCTACTGTGCATAAACTAAGTAATGCCTCCTGGCCTGAATGCCCTCCTACCTAGCTTAAGAGCCAGGATCCAGACTGGGTGAAGGAGGTCACTCCAACTTCTGATCAGGGCATTAAAAAAGAGAATATTTCCACTCCTCTCCTGCCAGCAAGCAAGGCTGAGACAGGGGTTTCTACTTCTAATTGTCTCAGCCTCAGTTGGTGGTGGGTTCGTGGTGGAAATTTCGTCCTCTTTGTTCCCCAATCAAAAGTTGAACTAACTTCCTTCATCCTATACGGCTGCTGGCTCTTAAGGAGAGTGCTGGAAGTGGTGTTTACATAGTCGTGCAAGAAGACTAGTTTTACTGAATACAGAGCAGTTATGGATCCATAACCCATGGTTACATATCTGTAGCTGCCATACTGAATGCCAGTCAGTATTCTTGAACAACAAAAGCCAAGCAAAGAAAATAAGCCAAACTCAGTACAGGAACGTTTCATGTTCTGAAAACTGTTGTATCTTTACCAATATAACCTGTTGCATCATTAATGTTACAACAAAAATGTATTTGATATAGTACTTAGTTTCCCGCATTCACAAGAAAGCATCTGTTTTTTGTTTCTGTCCATGCACAAGTAGTAAAGTCATAAGTGCAGACACATGTACTAAGTAACAGTTTGAGATTATTATTATTTTGCTTGTTCTACTGACAGTAATAAATTAAAGCTTAACACTGTGGCTTCAAGCCAAGTGACCTACTTGAAACTTTAGTGTGTATGACATTAATCAAATGTGGTCTTGGACTGCAATGGACACATTGCAAAATGCTCCCTGCAAACTGACTTAGCCATGTTAAAAAACAAATCCAAAAAATGTTGGCAGAACTCTTTCCTTTTGTGTCTTACATCCAGCAGCTTGCATCTTACCAGAGTTTGTTGAGAGACCTAAGTAACTGTAACACCCAAGAGGAGAGATCATCACACCCACCAGTGAAACATCTGCACCTGCTGTTAGCTGTGGTTTTAGAACTGTGGTTTGTAAGTGTATGTGTCCCTTCATTCTGCTCCCAGTGTTGCTACTGGAGCAAAATCAATGTTTCATTGCAATTGAAACAAGTGAAACAAATGTTTTTCTGTGATTGAGAAAGTGCATCTATTGCCAGGGTTGTAGCAGGGGAGGGACGGGAGCAAAATTAGGGTTTTATCCTCTCATTGACAGTGGTCTTCATCCCCCCAATGATTTCCCCCCTTGGTCCCCAAATTTCTATCATTGCAGTGATTAAAAACTTCAGCAACATTGAGAAATAATATTGAGGTATCCCAAGAAAAGGGGCAAAGTTTCCAAGGGAATGTGACACACAACAAGTAGAAAACTTTCTAAGGGTGAATGATTTTCAGTGCCGTGCTCTCTCCAATGTTAGAAATTGTGAAGGAAGATTTCAGGGGGGAGCAGTATTCTTATTGGGGGAACAAAGTCCTCATTTTGTCCTGCTGTAGCTACACACCTGTCTATTACTCTGGATTGCCATAGAATACGATGCAGTACATTGTGGATGGGCAACATCTCACAGAGGGCCAGCATGGTTAGTGGTTTGAGTTTTGGACTATGATTCTGGAGACCAGGGTTTGATTCCTTGCCTGGCCATGGAAACCCATGGGGAGACCTTGGGTGTGTCACACTCTCAGCTGCAGAAAAACCTTTTATAGGTTCACTTTACAGTCACTGTAAGCCAGAAATGACTTGAAGGCACACAACGGCAATAAACATCTCATGGAGGCTACGTTGTAGACCTTAGCTCCCCTTCTTCCACCATGCTACTGAATTTCAGCAGTAAACTTTGAACCCTTTTTAAGGGTTTTTTTTTCAGGGTTTGTTATCAAACTCCAGCAGCAAACCATGAAATTATCTCTAAAATAATCACTGTCTGCTTGCTTTGAGGCAACATTTCCAGTGTGCTGCTGAATTTCAGTTGTGCAGTGAGGGTACAACAAATGGTGGTTTAAGAATCAGAGAACTGGCCCCTGGATGTGTCAAAATTGCTGCTCACTGTTTTTGTATATAGATGTTGACCCATGAAAGCCTGCATGTTCAGCTGCCAGATCCGGTTCAAACAAGTATGTTGATTTCTTAATTGCAGCAGCATGAAGAGTTTGTTTGCCTATGTAAATGGTTGTCCAAGATGCAATGCCATAGCCAGGATTTTCTTATCATCTCAAAGTACTATTCAAACAAGCTGTTTCAGTCAGCAACTACTCTGAAGCTTTTGCTTCTATTTACCCATCAATCACTTGATTAATATGCTGTTGATGGCTGTGGGCAGTGGTGTCATTCAAAATAATTAACAACTAGTTCTGTCTTTCTTCTTTTTTTCATCTTTTCTACATCAAAAGGTTCATGTATGTAAACGTGTCCCACCAGTCTCCTTTCCCCTGGAGATGCTTGTGGCCTTCCTGGTCCTCCATCTGTACTTCTGGATGGAGAAGACCACCAGTGTCTCCACCAGCCCAGGAGGAAGGTTTGTTTGCTGGCTGCTTGTTGCTTGTGTCGCTGCTGGTTGCTGGCTGAGAACCTTCCTGGAAGACTGCTGCCTGTACTGGAGATTGTACTTCTCACAGAATCATGCCCCAGGAGCTCCGCTCCACCTGCTGACAAGCAAGAGGACCACCTGCCCCTTGCTGCTGCTGCTGCTGGCCATGCCCTCCTGCCCGGTCTTGTAAAAGGGAACAAACAGGAGAAGGGAGAAGAACACCAGAGGCTTCCTCTGTCTCTGTCATGGGGTCGGACAGTGGAAGGAAGCAAGAAACATCAAAGGCAGCCTCTACTGTCGTTGGCCACCCCCCCCCCGATTTTATAATTAAGAGAGAGAGGAAGGAAGGGGGAGTAGGAGTGGGTGGGGGTATGAGCAAGCAGGGGGTATTTTTTCTTGATGGGGGGGCAGTTGGATGTTATAGATGAACAACGGGGAGTGACAATAAGTATTGTGCTGGGCAAAGGGAGATACCGTGATAGCAGGGTGAAATGTCGTTACAGGGGAAGAAGAGATAGATGTTTAATACCTACCTCACCTTCCATTCACCCTGCTACCCCAAGGTGTCTGGAGAGCGAACCAAACCACCCACTAGATCCATTTCAAACTGGCTTCAGGGCAGGATATGGAGTCGAGACTGCCATGGTCGCCTTGGTGGATGATCTTCACCTAGGAATCGACAGGGGAAGTGTGACCCTGCTGGTACTCTTGGACCTCTCAGCGGCTGCGGTTACCCAGAGGACCTTTTCTTCTATCTCTCCCAACTATAGTTCCAAAATGTAACTTTTCTAAATTCTGGTCTGAGGCATGTCAGGATCAGTGCCTGAACCGTTAGGCGGAATCAGTTGGCCAAGGATTCTACCTTGCAACACTGACTCCAAAAGAGTTGATTGAGGGAGAGTGTTGTATATAAGTAGATCTTCTGCTGGGCCCACATAAATTTGGACCTAGGCCCACACCTTAAGTAATGCTGACCACACCATGAAAGAAACATCTGTTCTTATGAAATATTAAATAAATATCAAAGAGCACTAGGTCATCATTTCAAGTTGGGCATTTGTAATGAAAACATACTTTCCCTGAGAACAAAAAATGACTGATATGAAACAATGCAGTGAGCAGCCAGGCAAAAGATCAGATAAACAACCATATTCTTTTGTTGAATAATTACAGTCATACGCCCAATTGTATAATGGAACAGGATGCCAGGTATTTATGCCATGGAAGGGCTGGGATTCTAATATAAACCATTCTGAAAGGCTGGCATTTTATATAAAGCTTTGTCTTACTTAAGTGCCAAATGTAAATGTCTATCAGTTGTGTGGCTCAACTGGATGGAAAGCAGCTCCTGCTATGCAGCTGGAGACGCAGCTGTTTTCAGACGGCACCATGGGGTGGGGAGTAGAAGACAGAGACAGGAAAACTTGATGCCATACTTTTTAAAATAGGAGTGGAGAACTTGGAGGCCTTTGACTGCTGTGGGACTTTGGCATGCATGATCCTTCCTGCTAGCTCTGAAGGACTGGGCTAATACAGCAGCTGCTTAAGTTCGGCCACTACTTGAGACATGAGGAGCACTACAGAAGCTGACTCCATCTTTGCACCTGCTGCCTGTGGATGCGGTCCACTGCACACATACACCACGTCCATCCCTCTCTTCTCAATTTCCTGGCCAACCAAAAAGGGCTGGTTTGGCCTTGCAAAATTCTGTGTAAAAAATTGTCAGTTCCTTTGATTAGCTGGTAGTTCTTTATAGAGAAGACAAGTGAGTGGGTGAACAGCAATGGCAAGGAGGAGTTGTGCAAGAAAGGAAGTAAGTGAGCAGGGAAAGAGAAGATGAATCCGTCCAAGTTGGGAGAGAAGACAGTTGAGAACAGAGGGAAAATCCAGGTCTTAGCGGTTGGGACCTTCCCAGGGTGGGGATGGGGTGGAGGAGTGATGCCCTTTGCTGCTTCTTACATCCTTCTGCCTGAGGCAGCCAGCTTACTCTGACAAATGATTGGGCCAGTCCTAGGTTGATAGAAATTGCAGACTGATAATAGCTGTAGAGCCACAAGTCCCACCTATGTAGTAAAGGCTTTGCTTTAACAAGCTGGAGATAGCTGATTTGTCTCCTCTGCCACACACATCCACACCCTGGGAGAAAAATATCTTAGATTGTCATGGACTGAGTGGTGGTGGTGGTGGTGATGATGATGATGATTTTAAGAAGTCCTCTTGACTTTGAGGAACTTGGAGCTTAGTTTTACAAAACATAGATCAAGTTTGTAGGCACTCCACTTGCTACTTGTTTCTCAGACACAAAATGTCACAGGTAAGCTGAGGAAAATGGTGGCTTTCATGTCAGTGGGATGGTGAATCTGCTTCAGATTTTAGCCCCTATTTCAAAGGAGCTATCCAAGATGCTGAAGTCAAGCTCCCAAAAAGGCTCAACTGCTTGGATAGTTCCTCTGAAGTTCTCCTAGAATGGATTCACTGCTCTGTGAACATGGAAGCTACCAAACTCCAGTGAAGACAAACAACTACAGGAACTGTGTCTTATTATAGTCTGGAGAAGCAACTGGTGTGTGTCATCTAACAAGTAGATTTAATGTTATCAGGATGGCAAGTTCTCCTCTCCCTCACTTTGACTTTGGTTCAGTTTTCCTGTGTCTTTTCAGTAATAGCTTCTCTCTCCTTCCTCTAAATATTGTCTCTGCCCAGTTAGTAATGTTAGCATATGTACTGATTGTGCTCTGCACAGTCCTACTATTGGGTTTCCTTCTGACAATGCTGGTGAAGAGCTAATGTCTTCATGCCCTGCCTAGGGGTTTCTTGGGAGCATCTCTCCAGTCTTCTGGGGAGGCCTTGCTCTCTGTCCCACCACCCTCACAGGTACATCTGTTGGGAACAGAAGAGGCCTTCTAAATGGTTGCTCCCATATTCTGGAACTTTCCTCCTAGACAGGCTAGGCTGGTGCCTAGACTTTTTTTTCAGCAGGCTTCTGAAGGCTGACTGCTCAGTGGGATAAGCTCTTTCATGTGCTGTGTTGTTTCCATTTATTGTATTTTTAATGTTTATGCTTTTAATTTTATTGATAGTTTAATTATATTTTAAACATTTGTGCAGTGAATTTTTTTAGCTGTGTATTCTGTAAGATGCTCTGAGCCCCAGATTGCAAAAAAGTGGGATACAAATAATAATAATAATAATAATAATAATAATAATAATAATAATAATAATAATAATTATTATTATTATTATTATTATTATTTATATCCCGCCTCTCCCTATGGATCGAGGCAGTACTACAGCAATACATTAAATACATTAAAAGCATTAAAACATAACCAATCCTCCCCACCCACCAACCCATCTAAAACCAACCCCCTAAAACACATTAACTACAATCAACTAACTATTAAGAACAGGAGGACAGTTGGTGGGAGGTGGTGGAGTACTAGTCTGGGAAGACCTGTCAGAAGAGAACAGTCTTGACTGCCTTTTTAAAGCAGTCAAGACTGGTAATATGCCGGGTCTCCTCCGGTAGGCCATTCCATAGCTTAGGAGAGATAGAAGAAAAGGTCCTCTGGGTAACCGCAGCCAACCTAGTTCTGACTGGCTGCAGTAAATTCCTCCCAGAGGACCTTAGTGTGCGGGGCGGATTATATGGGAGAAAGCGATCCCACAGGTAGGCTGGCCCCAAGCCATAAAGGGCTTTAAAGGTAATAACCAACACCTTGTACTGTGCCTGGAAACTAATAGGCAGCCAATGTAAAGACTTCAGAATTGGTGTTATGTAGTCAGCTTTAGGTCTACCGGTGACCAACCTGGCTGCCATATTCTGAACTAATTGAAGTTTCCGGACTAAGCACATGGGTAGCCCTACGTAGAGCGCATTGCAGAAGTCAAGCCGTGAAGTTACCAGCGCATGTACCCCTGTTTTTAGGTGTTGCAGCTCCAGGAAGGGGCACAGCTGGTGTATCAGACGGAGTTGATAGCAGGCACTCCTGGCTGCTGCATCAATTTGAGCTGTCATCCAAAGTGGCGAGTCCAGGAGCACCCCCAAGCTGTGGACACAGTCTTTCAAGGGAAGTGTAACCCCGTCTAGAACAGGTTGACAGACCTCCATACCTGGGCTAGGGCCCTTAACAGCGAGTACCTCCATCTTATCTGGATTCAGCTTCAGTCTGTTTTTGCTCATTCAGTCTATTACTGCTTCAAGGCATTCGTTTAGAGGCGAGATGCCACCGTCAGTTGATGCTATTATCCGAGGCATGGAGAGATATATCTGGGTGTCATCAGCATACTGATAGCACCTTGCTCCATGCCTCCTGATGATCTCTCCCAGCGGTTTCATGTAGATGTTAAATAGCATTGGGGACAGGACGGCACCCTGAGGGACGCCAGATTTAAGCTCCTTTTTTGAGGAGCAGCTGTACCCAAGCATCACCATCTGGTGTCTACCTGAGAGATAGGACCGGAACCACTTAAGTGCAGTGCCCCCAATCCCCAGCCCTCTCAGACGTTCCAGAAGGATACCGTGCTCTATGGTATCGAAAGCCACTGAGAGATCCAAGAGTACCAACAGGGTCACACTTCCCCTGTCGATACGTAGGCGAAGATCATCCACTAAGGCAACTATGGCAGTCTCGACTCCATATCCTGCCCCGAAGCCAGTTTGAAATGGATCTAGATAATCTGTTTCATCCGAGACAGCTTGGTGCTGAAGACCAACAGCCCTCTCGATCACCTTGCTTAAAAATGGGAGATGGGAGACTGGTCTATAATTATTCATATCCAGGGGATCTAGGGAGGGCTTTTTTAGAAGCGGTCGTATAATCACCTCTTTTAAACAAGCTGGAAAATTGCCCTCCCTGAAGGATGCATTAATAATATATCTTAAATGAGTCTTAATTGCAACCCCTCCCTGGATGACCAGCCATGAAGAGCAGGGATCAAGAGGGCAAGTTGTCTTTCTTATATTTCCAAGGAGCTTGTCTACGTCCTCGATACTCACTGACTGAAACTGATCCAGTATAATCCTGTTCACGGAGTCTCTGAACACTCCATTTATAACCTCTGCTATAACACCGGCATCCAAGTCAGCTCTTATCTGAGAGATTTTATCTGCGAAATGATTATTCAAAGCATCACAGCAAGCTACACTAGGTTCTAACAGCGAGTTCAGGGGAGTGGCTAACTGAGTCAGATCCCTTACCACCCTGAACAGCTCTGCTGGACGAGAAGTCACAGACGAAATACGTGCAGAGAGGAAAGTCTTCTTCGCTGCATCTATTGCCACTCTATAGGAATGAAGGAATTCTCTATAGCGTGTCCTGTCAGATAAGAGTCCAGATTTCCGCCAGTTGCACTCTAGTCGTTGTCCGACCTGCTTCATATCCCTGAGTTCTACTGTATACCAAGGATTATGATTTGAAGCAGGCTGGAAAGGACGCTTGGGAGCAATTGTGTCAATAGCCCTAGTAAGATCACAGTTCCAGGTATTAACTAGGGCTTCCACAGGATCACTGGCGATACCAACCATAAGACCCCCCAGGGCTTTCTGGAATCCAATAGGTTCCATTAACCTTCGAGGATGGACCATTCTAATAGATCCACCACCCCTGCAGGGGTGGATAGCAGCCATTAGTCTAACCCTGACCAGGAAATGATCTGTCCATGACAAGGTGGTAGCATTTATTATCTCCACCCACGGCTGTGCCTGCTCCTTACTAAGGACCGCATCGAGGGTATGACCTGCACAATATGTTGGCCCAGAGGCTAATTGGGATAGGCCCATGTTTGTCATGGATGCCATGAACTCCCAAGCCGCATCTGTCAAACTGGTCTCAAATGGGATATTGAAGTCGCCCAGAACCAGAAGTCTGGATGACTCTGACACCAACTCCGACACCAGCTCTGTCAGCTCGGCCAGGGAGTCTGATAGGCAGCGGGGTGGTCAGTACACTAACAGAATCCCTAGACTATCCCTTGCCTTCAGGCTCAGGTGTATACACTCAAAGTGGTCTGTTTTCCAGACAGGTATCTTGGTCAGTATAAGATTGTCTTTGTAAACGAAGGCTACTCCACCCCTCCACCCACTTCCCCTTACCTGCTCACTGACAGAGTATCCAACTGGCAAGGCATGGACCCAAGTTGTGCCACTATCATCTTCCAGCCAGGTCTCTGTGAAACATGCCAGGTCAGCTTCTTCATCCTTTAAAAGGTCATGGATGATATGAGTTTTCTCTTTCATTGACCTGGCATTGCACAGGAGCAAGGAAAGGTTCTGTGGGTGGTTTGGTTCGCTCTCCAGACGCCTTGGGGTAGCAGAGCAAACGGAAGGTGAGATAGGTATTAAGCATCTATCTCTCCTTCCCCTGTAATGACATTTTGCTCTGCTATCACCGTATCTCCCTTTGCTCAACATAATACTTATTGTCGCTCCTCGTTGTTCATCTATTACATCCAACCGCCCCTATCATGAAAAAATACCCCCTACTTGCCCACACCCCCACCCACTCCTATTCCCCCTTCCTTCCTCCCTCTCCTAATTATAAGGTCAGGGGGGAGGGTGTGGCCCACGACAGTAGAGGCTGCCTTTGATGTTTCTTGCTTCCTTCCACTATCCGACCTCATTACAAAGACAGAGGAAGCCTTTGATTTTCTTCTCCCTTCTCCTCTCTGTTCCCTTTTCAAGGCCAGGCAGGAGGGCGTGGCTAGCAGCAAGGACACTATCATCTCTGAAACTAGATACTAAGTAGACCTGGTTTGATCCATTACATAGGGCTGAAATCTTGTGGGTGATATATTCTGATGTAACCTTCCATGGATGTTGTGTCAAGAAAAGGTTGGACCAAACCTGTAGAAAATACTTTGTGATGTGGGTTGTTAAGTGCACCTGTGAAAAGCCATGTGACTTCAACTGAGTCATGCTGAGTCATACTGATGAACAATCAGGGGAGAAGGTTGCATCAGGTGTGGGGAGAATGCAAAAGTTGGCAGGATTGCATCAGCTAGTGTGAGTATAAATGTAGCTGAGAGCAAGCCAACAAGTTGTACATGGTGCCTGATGTGTCTGCTGGAGCCTCTGTCAGAAAGAGCAAGCAGAGGGATGCTGGAACACCTTCTGGAGGTTCTTGTAAAAATGTACACATTGTAACTCAAGAATAAATTGCCTCCTTGATGGAAGAAAAGAATTGACCTGGGTGAGTTTTTCCTGGCTACAGTGCATTGCTGCTAAGATATTCTCTGCTGCTGGGCACGCTTCCAAAGCTGTGGGAGCAATCTCTGCTATATTTTGGGTGTGAAATGTTGCTTTTTCCAGGCTGCACTGTGGCAGCTGGATGGTGCCTAGGAATCCTCCTATCTTTCTCCCAGTCACTGATTGGTCATTAGTACAATTGGGAATGGTAGAAGCCCAGTAGAAGCACATTGGCAGAGAGTTACACACCATCAGTGGTATGGTCATATCTTGGCCTATCTCTTCTTGAATTCAGTGGTTTTACTTCTAAGACCCAGCATGGTGTGAAAAACTGACTGGGGAGAGTATGAAATAGCATAGACCGGCTATAATTTATTGTATTTCTGAAATAGTCAAAATATAATCCTATTTGTTGTTGCTCTTGCTGTTATTGTCATGTACCTTCAAGTCATTTCTGACTTATGGCAACTCTAAGGTGAACTTATCATGGGGTTTTCTGGGGCTGAGAGTGTGTGACATGCTCAAGGTCACCTAGAGGGTTTCTGTGGCCAAACGGGGAATCAAACCCAGGTCTCCAGGGTCATAGTCCAACTTTCAAACCTACTATACAATTCTCTTTTCCCCTTCTACTTGACATATTTAAATAGAACTCCTTCTGGATAGACCTGATAATATGTCTCTCTGTACTAGTGAGTTCTTTGATTTAAATCATTTTTTTTTCCTATCGCACATATTCTTTGGTTCAGTTTGCTTTGTCATCTTCATCTGAAATGAATGTTTATATTTAAAGATTTTTTTGGTCCACAGATAAAGTTTCAATCTTTTAAAATGTTTTAGGAGCAGCAAAGAAAGTGGCTTTGCTCTGGCTTCTTTCTAATCTGGACAAATAATAGAAGAGATATCTTCAAAAGAAAGAATTTGCTAAGAATATTTAGAGCACAGACCTAATCTCTGTCTCCCTCACCTGCAAAATGTGCTTTTTATATTAAACAGTGGTGAATAGTTTGTCTTTCTATGCCTTTTCACAGCTGATATTTGCCATAAGCTCATTAAATGCAAACAAAAATTAGATTGCTTCATAGACCAGGTATAGTGCACGCCTGGCCATCAGAGTCATAGCCATAGTGAAGCAGGTGGGGACCTGTCACCTGTGCCCTTTCAAACATAAATCTCTAGCCAAAGAGGGACACTTGTGGCCTTCTAAATGTTGTTAGACTGCTACTCCCATTTGCCTTAGCTGATGTTGAAGGGTGATAGGAAAGGAGGCCAAAGAAATTGGGAGAGCCAAGTTGAACATTTCTACTATGAGCCTTTCCACACAATGCTATTAACAGTGCCATTATTCCATTTTCCACATCCTGTGGAATTCTGGGGTTTGTAGTTTACTAAGGCCAAAGAGCTCCCTGGCTGAGAATTCTAAAGGCCCCTCCCTAAACTACAAATCTTAGAATTTCACAGGAGGTTGAAAGTGGAATAATAGCACTATAACAAGGTAGTGCAGAAATGGCCTCAAAGTTTAGAAAAATTACCTTTTGGAATACAATGCCCAGAATCTGCACAGTGGGTGGTGGCAGGTGGAGGGGCTGCTGCTGCCACTGTCAGTGCCCCTGCACTGGGCCGGGAAGGACCCCGGAAGAGATGGGGGGCAGCGGTGGCTCAGGCCTGGGCAGGAGGATGGGAGTGTTGGCTCTTTCCTCCCTGGCATTGGCACCCAGAGCACACAGTCCAGTTGCCCCACCCTAGATATACCTCTGGTGCAGATGCTGCTTGTGCCCATCTAGATCTACCGTGTCCATGACCCTCATTTTTGTGCTTGCTTTTCTGGACTTATCTCTGCACGGGGGATGCCAATTTATGAAGAAATTCATATTTTTGGAAAGTTCATTTGAAAAAAAAAGGAAACTTTTTTTTCATCCTTTCCTGATGCATTATTAGGGGCTGCAGCGGTGATGAAAAGCTGTTCAAGTCTTGGTTGTGCGTATTAGGGGACTCGAATCAGATCATGGTGTTTGAGCTATAGTCCACAACTGCTTTTCCAAGATAGTTGCTTTGAGGAAGAAGTGAGGGATAATGATGCTTAGGTGTGATCAGGTCCAGATATTGCTACCAATCCTTCCGCAAAAGGTAGCAGCCTCACAAAGAGGGAGTGGTAGAGACAGGAAAGACAGGCAGGCAGCATGCTTGCTAATACAGCTTCATGGTTGTATTTTATCCCGTGCCTCCAGTTGCTATTTTTGAATTTTCAAGTAAGAACTTCATTCCATTTCTATTTATTTATATTTTCACAAGGACAAAGATCCAATATATAATGTAGATACCTATATACCTTATATAATACAATATTGGTACCTTATATTGTTCCATAACAAGGCATCATCTTGAAGATATCTTATACACAATTCATTTTACATATAAAATTACATTTTACATATATAAAAATAAGAAAAATGCATACGCAAATATTTAAGGGGAAGAAAAGAGAAAAGTAAAGGAAGAAAAAAAATAAAAAAGAAACTTCCTTATGACAATTCAATTATTTATTACCACACTTCTATCATGAAGGATCTATTTTTTACATTGTGGCTATAATTACAAGATTCTACTACATATTAGTTAGAACGTATCCATTTCTTTAATTGATTTAATTTATAGTTATTAATTTGTCTATATCAGCCTAGTATAATCAGATACTTTGTCTCATACGAAAGTGGTTGGATTATTTTATTCTACACATTCCTATTAAACTTTACAATAGGTTCTAGAATTGATTACTGCTCAGTCTGTAAAACTAAATGTCCTCAGTTGTTCCTCAAATATTCAATATCAGGAGACCAGTCTTTGACGTTAGAATCTATTGTTTTCTGTCTTATTAAATTTGTAAGTTTATCCATAGTGGCCATTTCTAACAGTTTAAATCTCCATTCCCCATCTTGAGGTAATTCAGATGATTTCTAACATTTAGCAAAAACTAGACATGTTGCAACAGTCATATAGAACATCATCTTTCCATATTTCTTTTCTATATTTTTCTCTGTCATTCCCAGCAGATATGTTTCAGGTATCATCCAGGTGTCTTTTCAATACCTTTTTCTAAAACCTTTTGGTTTTGTGGCCCATATGAAATAGTGTATCTCTCTTGTTGTTGAGTTTCCAACATTTAATACATTTGGAACACTTTAGAGAGTTTATCTGGGGTGAGGTGCCATAACTTCATTCCATTTCAAGTTACTGTTACAGCAACTAACAGTGAGTACTCAGTATGTCGTATTCAGGAATAGATGGTGCTACTTGAGTTTATTTTAAAGAGACGAAAATATATACCAATATACCTTTACCACGTGATAATGCAACCTGATACAATCTGATGTGTTTCTTGGAACAGAGTGATATATGAATTACATTCTGTTATTAGCCGTTATTTCAGACTCCTGAATTTGTTGGTTCTTTTCCTATTTTAGTTAGTCCTTATCTTTCCCTGCATTTGTTTAAGGCTCACAGTTCATTACAATTCTTTGATTCCTAGACAGTTTTGGTTTAGTTCTTGTTTTCTTTCCACACAAAGCTTTTTAGGTCACCCTTTGCCAAATAAATATTGTGATATTACTTTCTCTCATTTCAGCAGATTTCCTCCCTATTTAGCAAAGTCAAGGTTTGATATCAAAAGGGGAGAAAAACAGTGCAGTGTAATGTCCTGCATAATTTGGTCCATTTTTGTAAGGACTTTATTGCATTTAATCAGAATTTTACTTGAGAAGCGTGCTTGGGATTACAGTTCATTCTTCTGACCAATGTAGCAGGCAACTAGAGCACTTCTTAATGTTCTTGCCTATCCCCTAGCTGTACATTTGGCAACCTTGAGAAGGATCCGTGTGCGTGGACCGGCACATGCAGGACTGTGAGCTAATCAGATTGCTCCTTTTTGTGAAGGCACTCTACTCAATATATTGTTACAGCCACACAGCCCCTTCTCATAGTCATTAACAAACACACCAGCTAGGACAGGGAGTGGAGGACTAGAATCTGTGAACACATGTTTGAACACATGAGAGGGTTTGTCTGAGCTGTACAGATTCCTTTAGTAATTAAGAACAAGAAGATAAAGAGGCCAGAGGCAGGGAGGGACACATCTATAAAGCCTGCAAAATTCTGTTTTTCCCCACCTCCACATCTGGTCCATGGCTGTGTCTGCATTTGTACACTGAGTCTGTCTTATGAGATGAAATTTATTCTATTAATGCTTCAGGATATTTTCTGCAAATGCATTCATTTTTGTATGTATTTCTCAAATGTGCCTGCACAACCTTCCTCCTGTACGCTAGAGTGTGATCATGGTATGTTTTGCATTCATTTATACTATAATTTAAATTCTTAGTATGTTTGTCTCTCTGTGTTATGCTCTTCATATTCTATGCTGGACCACAGAAGAGTTTTTCTAATGTTATGCTTAACATATGTACAAGCTGCCCGTATCTGTGTTCAGCTGTTCATGAGATTCTCCCTGTGTTTAGTACTGAAATGACCATCAGTCAGCCCCTTTCCATAGGGCATCATTGTCCCACACCGGGAATGGGAAAAGGACAGGACCCAGATGACGCTTATGCACTATATCATCTGTGTTCCATTGTTCTCCCTTCCTCAGGTGGTACGATTGCATTGCAGATCATTGACAGGCTTTACCCTTCAATGACCGGCAATCACGCAACCCTCTTGCTACCCTCTTGTGCTTACCTGAGCTATGGAGGATCAGGAAGTGTGATGGCCATGTCTCCTGTCCCAGTACAGCCTGGGACGGTGCCCAGCTGCACTGCAGAAGGAAGAGGCATGGCCATCGCTCCTCCTTTATTGCCACAGGCAGCCTATGTGGAGGGGAGCACTCCTGTCACACTCCCCTCCTGGAAGATGCTCTACTGGGATCCCTGCAAGATGCCACTGGGATCCGGTAATGTGCGGGAAGGGCCTACCTGTCCCTAGTTTGAAGGATCTCTTCATTTCATGCATATGATCTGACTCTGTCATCTCTCTACATTCTTCTTCAGATTTCTACAATCATCAGACTTGTTTTCTATAATAGAACCACTTACAGGTGAAGACTATAGTAAGGTTTTAGACCTAATCTATTAACATGCTTGCACTTTGTATTCTATATTTTGGGCCTAACAAGGCACATACATGAACCAAATTGACCTAACTTCATCTTGAGACTTATCCCAAATATTTTTGAACACCTTTGAGAATGTTTGGCAATAACTCGGGTTTTTTGTGTGGAAAATTATTGGTTTCGGTCCATTTACATGGAACATGGTGTGAGACGCAAATGCCAAGAACTGCACTCAAACCTCTGCTCCATTCATATCATAAAATGTATGGCATCAAGAAAAGTATCAACATCAATACCAATAATACTAGGTTAATTTCCTAGTATGCAATGTGCATGTTTTGTCCAGCTTGAGACATAGACATTTTTTTCTATGAGTATCTTTAAAATATGGACATTTTTCTGGAAAAATGGCAGTGTGCAAATTCTTGAACATGATGTGGATGGAGCATAGTCCAGTGCAGACTAGACAAAGTACATCTAAAAAGTCTGCCAAGGCCAATTCCTTGCATTGAATTCCCTTTTCTATGAAGTTTTCATCTTTTCCTTATGGGAGATGTGGGCAACCTATGGTCCTCCATGCATTGTTTGACTCTACCTCTCATCAACCCCAGCCAGCAGTCATTGTAAGATGGAAACTGATGGGATAATGGGAGTTGTAGTCTAAAATGTCTAGAGGTTTCCAGCTTGGAAGAATGTATTTTAGAAGATATTTCACCCCTGAAATTTCACTGCTGTGTGACAAGATTCAGTGGTTTTCAAAAAAAGATGAAAAGCTGTCTTCTATACATTCATCAAAGGAAAAGAGATGGTGTCTATAAGATTTAATCCTTGCTTTGCAGTTGCCTGCAAAAATAAGGGTATACAAAGCTGTGAGCTACTTAACATTCAACACATTCTTTTCTTATTAACTGGTGTAAATAAACAGCAAAAGGAGCTGCAGTAATTCTGAGGACCAAGACATCCATTTATTTTCTGTCTGAAACGGTATTTCAAACCTGCATTTAGTTTATTCATTCTTGTATTTTGGAAAGGACTCAATAGTGAAGGTCATTTTATTTGGAGAATTGTGGCATTCCACTTTCCTCAATTCACTGCAGAGTCTGGAATGGGTAGAATGGATCTGTTTTGCTCATCCCCACAAGGAGAAATGTTCCATTCCTGGCATGTCCTATGACAGTAGACAATAGGAACAATATCTACTGGAGAATCATGGTGAACAGATATATACAACACTGGATTAATGGGCCAGTAGTTCAAATATGGAGGCAGCCTTTTGCTTCAATTGATTTTCAAGGGAGATACACCTTACACCTATTGCATTCAATAAGCTTAAACATCCAGTTTGGGACAAAATGTTATTTCATAGCCTGCAGATTTCAAACTAAGCATGGCTAATATTAAGCAGAAACTACTTCGTTTGACAATTCTTTTATGTGGGACACGTTCTAAATCTTAATTTTTATTTTTATTATTTTTCTCTTAGGCCATATATTTCAGTGGTACAGGTTGTTAAGGGGTCAGAACAGCATATAAACGAATATCCTGTTCCAGCATTAGAACATTTTAAAAAGGAAGAGAATAAAGAGAGAGTCACGTCTGTCGGAATAATATAATCAGTTTGATTAAAGAAAGCACTTGAATCCCTGGGACCCACCCATCTTCAGAATAGTGTTTGTCCATTGAAAGAAAAAGTCATAAAAATATGCTCACACTTTATCATGAACCAAGATCTCCTGGGAAACAACACACTGAACTTTTCAACACTTCCAACATTTTCTCTTCCTACCTCAGGCAAGCTGATGGAAGGTACAAAATAGAGGCCATCAAATTAGGACAACTTCTTGTAGGTGTTAGATTGACTTAACCAGTTTACTCCCTCATTAATCAAAGGCCTCTCCTGGGGAGGAGAGAGCAATAACATGACAAGAATACCCGTAACATTTTAGCTGCTTTTAAAATAATAAGAACAAAAACTTTTAAAATGTTGGGATATAGAGGATGTGTTGCAGAGGTGTGTGCAGTCTTTCAAGGTCCTGAAGGGAATACGTACTTCTCTGGGCCTTGAATTTTGCGAAACAGTGTTCTAAAATAGAGTTTTAATTAGTGTACCAACTGTGCCCATTTCTGAAGAAGGTGGATCTGGCCATGGTGATACATGCCTTGCTATCCTATTTGGATTACTGTAATATATTCTATGCAGGACTCCCTTTGAAAAGTGCTGTAGCCAGGTTGGTAACTAGAGCTGGCTACGAGGAGCACACTACTTCCTCATTGCAACAGCTCCACTGACTGCTGGTCCATCGGCACAGCTAAAAGTGGTGGTTTTCACCTTTAAAATCCGATATGGCTTGGGCCCAAGTTATTTGAAGGACCATATCTCCCTTTATCAACCCAGTAGAGCTCTAAAATTGTCTCTATCCCACCGCCTTCTCAGGCTTGTTTGGTGGGAACAAGGGAAAGAGCTTTCTTGGTGGTTAATCTAGTTCATCCACCAATGGCTCTGCCTTTCCGCTGCAGTGGGATTGTATATTCCTATGAAGCAAGTGACTATGCTGATGATAGCCATGCTGCTGGTAGGGTCTCTTCCATGGCAGACAGGCTTTGCTGTGGAGCCAGAATAAACACGCCAAACAGCTATTGGGTAACAGCAGTAGTGGGGTGGTGACAGTGGTGGAGAATTTCTCAGAGACAATGGCAGTGGCACCATAGCTAACATTTGTTAGTATTGCACAGAAGAAGGCATGGTAAATCTCCTTTTAACATCTTTTACCATGAAACTTCTGTGATGGGACAATCCAAAATGAAATAAGAAATAGTACCAAAAGATGGCACTCCCAGGTGAAATGGCACTCAGTGAGCTACTGGGACAGAGCAGAGGACAAATATGAATAGCACTGTGGCTAATGCTGCAAGTAGACTCAAGCTGAAAGGACATTCAACTGTTGATGTACTCAGAGGTGACAAGAAAGTCCAAAGCTGTACAACATATATTGTACAAAAATGGGTTGTGAGAAGCATGAATCAGGGGAAACCAGACATAATTAAACAAGAAGTGAAACTTCTACTAACATTGCAATACTTGGGAGAATGAGCTAAAGTGGACAGGAATGGGGCATTTTGAATCAGGCAATTACACAGTGTTTTACTAAGGCAATGAAAATATAAGAAAAAATGAGATGCTATTTATAGTGGGTAAAATATATTGCCTACTCTAGTTCTAACTAAAATATCTCAATAAATATGGAAAACAATGCAATGGCTCACGGATTCAAAATGTTCTATTCCCCCCAAAAAAGGGACCTGAGGGATTGCAGTAACCACAGGAGCACTGCATTAATCTCCAATGAAAGCAAAATGATGTTCAAGATTCTACAATTTTTTTTACTATGTATGGAATAAGAGATGCCAAATATATGTTGGATAATGGAGCACACCAAAAAATTTCAGAAGAAAATCAGCTTGCCCTTTATAGATGATAGCAAAGTCTTTGATTGTGTGGATTATGAAAAACTTTGGATTGCTCTTAAAGAAATGGGTGTGCCACAACATACATTTGTCCAAATGTGTAATCTGTACTAAGGACAGAATATGGAGAAATGGAATGGTTTCCAATTGGCAAAGGGTCAGGCAAGATTACACTTTACCACCCTACCTGCTTAACTGGTATGCTGAACATATCATAGAATCATAGAGTTGGAAGAGTCCCCAGGGGCCATCGAGTCCAACCCCCGCTATGCAGGAACACACATCAAAGCATTCCCAACAGATAGCCATTCAGCCTCTGCTTAAAAACTTCCAAAGAAGGAGACTCTACCACACTCCGAGGCAGCATATTCCACTGCCAGACAGCTTTGACCGTGAGGAAGTTCTTCCTGAGGTTCAAGTGGAATCTCCTTTCCTGTAGCTTGAATCCATTGCTCCTTGTCCTAATCTCTGGAGTGGCAGAGAACAAGCCCGCTCCCTCTTCAACATGACACCCTTCAAATATTTAAACATGGTGATCATATCCCCTCTTAACCTTCTCTTCTACAGACTAAACATACCCAGCTCCCTAAGCCCTTTTTCATAGGGCATGGCTTCCAGACCCTTCATGTTTTGGTCGCCCTCTTCTGGACAGATTCCAGCTTGTTGATATCCTCTTGAATTGAGGTGCCCAGAACTGGACACAATATTCCAAATGAGTCCTAACCAATGCAGAATAGAGTTGTACCATTACCTCTCAAGAATTGCGTTGGCTTTCTTGGCTGCCGCATCACACTGCTGACTCATGTTCAGCTTGTGATCTACTAAGATTCCTAGATCCCTTTCACACATACTGCTATCCAGCCATGCGTCCCCCATCCTATATTTGTGCATTCCATTTTTTCTGCCTAAGTACAGGACCTTACATTTCTCTCTGTTGAAATTCATTTTGTTAGCTTTGGCCCAGCTCTCCAATCTGTCCAGGTCATTTTGATTCTGTCCTCTGGGGTATTGGCAACCCCTCCCGATTTGGTATTATACATAAAGCAGGATTAGACTTGGAGGAAGGAGGTATGAAAATTAGAGGAAGGAACATGAACAGTTTAAGATATGCATAATACTAAATAGCAAAGACCTGTAATAATTAATGAAAAAAATCTAGGAAGGAAATGCTAAGGCAGGTTTATAGTTGAACTTTTTTTTTTTTAAAAAAATGACCTAGATGATTTACATACCTTTAAAGCAGATGATTTTCCATATCAAGACTTTCCATATTTTGGTTCAGTCATTAATCAGAATGGGGACTGTAGTCAAGAAATTAGAAGGCTAGGACTTGGGAGGGCAACAACAAAGAAGAGGCCATAATCCTCCAAGCCAGTTGTAAGATATGTGCCTGTATGCCAGTCGACAAATTGGTTTTACTTGTCTTGAAAGATGGTAGAATTTTTCTCGGGGCTTGAACTGATGTCACTGAGGAGTGGTTCCAACCCGCCCATCAATATTTAATTGATATTTTAATGCTGTTTTTTATGTATTTTAACATGTTTTAATTATTATTGTGGTTTAATTTTCTTTTAACTTTTGTATATGACATTTTTAGTTATGTTTCTTTTAATGGCCGTAAACTGCTTTTAGTCTCCTTGGGGAGAAAAGTGGGATAAAAATAAAGATGATGATGATAATAATAATACAAAATTTCTGCTTAACATAGAAGGAGTGGGAGGCTGCATCATTACTGACAAAGTGAGTCTGTGGCTGAATTTGGATTTGAAAGGGTTCTGCACCCTTGCCTTGCAATATGCCCTAAACTATCCATTTATATTGTTCTGTGTTAATTTTTATGCATTTCTATGTTATCTATCCCACTACCTAGAGGGGCTGGCTGAATATTCAAACATAGTCTTTCTTGTAGTTATATCCCAACTGTGTAATGCTTCATAGAAAAGTTAGACAGGTTCCATCTCTATTAGGCCATTTCTGCATACACAGTTATAGTGCTCTTATTCCATTTTCAACATCCTGAAGAATCCTGGGGTTGAGAATTCTCAGCCAGAGAGGTCTTTGGCCGCAATAGACTACAAACCCCAGAATTCCACAGGATGTTTGAAAGTGGAATAATAGTACTATAACAGTGTAGTGTAGAAATGGCCTTTCATGTTTAATGTTTTATTTCACTCTTTACTGTGATTCTCTAATTTTATTGTATTGAATATTTTTGCTTCTGTATGTTTTTTTTAATTAAAAAATTTGTTTTTTTACTTAAGTTTCTTTCCATTTTTATTGTTTATTGTATCTATTGCATCTTGTCTGGCAGGTGGAGGGTACAATACATACATTTATTAAACACATTGACCCAGCCACTAAATACATCATCCACATAGGGATGGTGGCCTTTGGAGGAAGGATTGTGTGAATGGCAGTTCCTTGCTCTGTGAAGGTCATCGGAGGAACAACAAAGAAAAATCGTGGACACAATGCAAACTTTTAAAAACAGCTTTATCTGGAATCCACTTAGGGCTTTTCCGCACTTTGGAGGGGAAATGGGGCAGTCCATTACTTACTGGACTGGCACGCTTTTCCTGATGATCCACGACAGTCCAGAGCTGTGTGTGCCTGCTTTACACACTCTCTGGCAACGAAAATGGAGGCTTCTGGTTGGCAAAGGCTCTCCACCAATCGGAGAAGCTCTCCAGCCGGAAGCCCACCCCCAGAAGATCTGCAGACTCCACACCGGAGCGTGCCTGTAGATCTATACTTTACAGAGCGACGGGCTGGAGCGCACCGCAATATTGAAAGTCCTCTTTTAGGCCATTTCCACACGGGGTAAAACCCCGCGTTGAGACGATCCGAGATGGAGGTCGTCCACACCGCGGGGCGATCTAGTGCGGTTGGAAAATGTGAGGCTCCACACCTCCAACCGCTCTAGTGCAGCCGCTAGGGTGGCGCTGCGAGTTTTTTAAAAACCACCTTCCCAGGTGGCTTTTCGAAACTCGCCCGCACTAATCTGCCACTGCTCCCGGTGTGAATCTGCAGAGACGCATTAGTGCGTCTCTGCAGATCTGCCCGGGGGCGGGCTTCCGGCTGGCGCGCTGCCCTGATTGGTGGAGCGCCGCCGGAAGCTGCCAGCCGCCATTTTGGGCGCCGCCAAATGCCGTCGAAATTCGGCGGCGTGTGGAGCGGCGTACCCACACTCCCCCAGGGACGGAGCAAAACGCACGCAGGTAATCTCCGCCCCTGTGTGCGCCGCCCCGTTTCGGCTCTGCACGTGTGAAAAGGGCCTAAATCAGTCTTTCAATAGCACGGGCGACCAGTAGTTCTGGGCGTTCTGGAGCGGGCTGAAGTCCGGACAAACAGTAAGTAGTCCGAACCCAGCTCGCTCCCAAATGTGAATGTCCTTGTGGGAGGATGCACCAGCCCATTTCAAAAATAAAATGCGGAAAAGGCCTAAGGCTAAGACTTCCCATGAATCATCCTCAAGATGGTATAGTCAATTTATCTGTGGTCTTTCATTCAAGACTGCTAATATCAGACCTCATTGGGGGTGACCTGTTTAAGCATCACAGTATAATAAGGAAATGATCTCAATAATGGCTGTTCTTGAAGTCTTCTCTGCCTAAGGTATGAAGACTCAGTACAAAAACTTTAATCCCTTTCTATTGTTTTGCTAATAAAAGAAATCTCTCGATAATAAGATGACACATTAAATGGGCTCACTCGGGGAAAAATGACAGTATGAGCAAGGAAATACAATCAACATTTTTAAGAGACTATTAAAGCTCGTAAACTGTCACAGAGTTAAATGTGGGGGGATGAAGAGCAGATTCACAGTGAACTGAGACAAGAAACTAAGGTGTATACAGTTGGTCCTCCACTGTTGTTGGTTTAGCATTTGCAGATTTGATCATTAATCAATGATGTGTAATATGAAAACATTTACATTCAGTGTTTCATTTTTAAATATACACAATCCATCATTATCCAAAAAACAAATAATAGAAAAACAAAAAAAAAATATCTACAACTATATCTATTAAAAACTATGTTGGCATTCCATTTATCTGTAGATTTGTAATTATTAATTGAAATTGACTCCTTTTTCAATCAGTGGCAAGTGTTTTCCTACAATCTTAACTTCCTGAAATAATGCAAATGACTCCAAAATTAATAAAAAAAACAAGCAAAAATCCCCATAACTCAGTAACATCTATAAGCTATTCAAAAGCTTAGAAATCATCTCTACAGCAAGAATATCCTAATCCTTTGTTCACATCCATTAATAATCTAAACATATTCCTGGACTCATTCTTGAAAGCCTACAATAGATATCTTTCCCCATGTATTTTCCCATAGGGATGTTAGTATCTCGTAATCAGATCTAAAATGCTGAATCGATTTTCCATTTAGTGACAGCATAAACTTATCTAGTTCTGCCATATCATATAATTTTAAAGTCCAGTCTTCCATTGTTGGGATAGAAGCTTCTTTCCATCTCCAAGCAAAGATTATTCTGGCTGTGTAAATCATATAAGATTCTCTTATATTTATGTCTTACTTGTATATCAATTTCACCCAAAATTTCATGCAAAATATTAAATAAATATATCTCCGGTTAGCATTCTGATATTTCAAAAGGTTTACAAAGTGCAGCTGCCTATCTCACTCAGCTGACACTTGCCTCCCTGGCATCTATTCAGTGCTGTCCCAACTGAGCCCTCCCTGCAAGGTTCCTCCAAAGGGAAAGCTGATAGAAAACTGAGGAGGCTCCATTTTACAGAGCACAGTTCAGAGTGTGCTTGAAGGCTGGTTTTCGTGTGAACGACTGTCCAGGCCAAGTCCAATTTAAAAAGAAAGAAACATGAGAAGAGAGAGCTAGAGGAAGCCTTGAAATTGCCACAGGGAAGAGTGGGGGGAAACCTGGAGGGCAGATGTATTGGGTCATCCAATCACATTCTTTCCAGCACTGCAAGATTTTTTTGTATTTCTGTTTAAATTGTAGTAATTATTTCTCTGTGTTCATTTATACATATAAATTAATGAATATCAATTTTACACAAACCACTGCCCCCTTTTTCCGGAATGCCTTTCTTTTGTTTTCCCCTTGTCAAGACCTGAATGGACATAGTAGCCTGACTTTCCACAATTTTCCTCTCCCTCCCTCATCCCCCTGTCCTCAGCCCCCCTCCTTCTCTAGAGTTGCCTTGATTTGAGATGACTTGGAAGGACTTATAGGATGCTGTCAGGAAGAGAGAACTGGGAATGCCCCCCTTCTGCCTACTCTGATTTTATTCTGGAATGACCACTAGGTCCAAGTGTATGAAGACATCCAAAAGTCCAGACAAAACATTTTTAGAAATGGTTTTCATGACTCAGATGTAAACTGATGTTTTATTCTGCACACTGCTTTGGATGCCAGTCCACACAGCTCATAATGAGATAAAACGACACAACACAAACTAGACAGTGTGATCCAAAATCTGGAGGTCTTTTTGCAAAAGATCTGTAAAGCTTTGCAGTTCTGGATGGTGGCAGATGGAGAATATGACTCATTATGGTAAAGGAAAAGTGGATGAGCACATGTCATTGTTTGCATGCTTTGCTTTCTCTGAGATGGGCCATTTCTGCCCTACAGTGTTAGAGGTCTATTATTCCACTTTCAATACCCTGTGGAATCCTGAGGTTTGTAGTTTACTGAGGCCAAAAAGCTCTCTGGCTGAGAATTCTAAATGCTCCTCCCTAAACTGCAAACCCCAAGATTCCATAGGATGTTGAAAGTGGAATAAGAGCTCTATAACAATGTAGTGTGGAAATGGTCATAGACTTTTCAATCCAACCAATATGCCTTTCCTTATCATGAATTAGGAAAAGGTTTTGTGCTTCCCCCTGGGATAGCAGCAGTACAGAAATGTTTGGGGAGGTGCTCACCACACCTCCCACTCAGGTAGTGCTGCCTCAGTGGTTCTTATTGAACAATCAGCTTGCCCAGGTAAGGCAGGAAGCAAACGTTGGTCACCTGCTGGAATCAACATCTACCTCCAATTTGGTGGAAAAGATACCCAAGCCTGCTGTGGTTCCTAGACCCTTGGAATTAGACTCTGACTCTTTTGTTCACCTACCCTCTGGACTGCTAACTAACCATGTGACATCATTCCTTATCCAGTGAATTACAGCAAAAGGATTTCTGGGAGGAGGAGAGAGATTTGCAATCCATTTTAGATCAACTATTCACCTGTTTCTCATTTTAGCCAGCAGTATATTAAAACAGTCACAAAATGGTATCCATCAAATATGGTAGTGCAGGAGAACAACCCAGTCATAAAATGGTGGCAGGTTGTGATTGGCGTGATCACCTGGCAATTGGAGTTAGAATTTTATATTTTCCTTTAATGCTACAGTGATTTTCTTGTAGCAGAGAATTCTAGAATTTGACTTTTCTCAGGCTAAATGCAGACACCATGACAATATTTCCTAGGATATTGATGGCATTCAGACCCTGTTAACATGCATCCTGTTTGAGAAGCTGTGTTTCTGGACTTTTCTCAATGACAGGAATGAAAATTATTTTTCTAATAATCAACAAAATATTTGGATTTCAGCAGAAATCGATAAACAATCTAGTCCAAGACTGATGGTTAATCATTCAGGGGGAATATCTGTCCTTCACTTTCAAGACCTTTCTCCATCCTCAGAGTGGAAAAGGTGGTTCAAATTTCTTTCAAAAACTACAATCTTTCAGATGATTAGGGCATTTTGCCTACACTTCCTCCCATCTCCTTGCTGATGAGCCACATTTACTCCCATACTAAGCAGTTCTGTTCTGGACTTTGTCCTATAAAGACTGGAATCCTGTATAGGTCTTATGCATGTGCACATTCCCTACAGAAGAATTTGGACCTTTTTTTTTAAATCTCATGTTGAATGCCTGCATCCATGTTAAAGTTTTTGGAAACAGAAGGACACATGTAATGTCATTAATTTATATTCTAAGCCATTTTGAGTTCCATTTGGGAGAATATAAATCAAATAAATAACTGATACTGGTATAGATGCCAATGCACAAACACATTTGATTGTACTTTCATTGTGCACTGCGTTGCAAAACACTGACACACAACCCAAGGACTACATAGTACAATCAAAGTGTAACTCCACATGCAGTGTTAAACTTTGCAGTCCCAATGTCAGATCTTGTCCAGTGTCCCCTAGATGAGCACAGGAACAGATGAGGTGCAAAACAGTGATTATAGAGTCCTTAGGATAAAGTAGACAGGGTAAAGTCTATAGAATAAGGTAGACTTGACATAACAACAAATTTTCTAAAAGACAAATGGATAAATCAACTGGCATATCTATCCTCAGAAAAACCAATGGGAGAAAAAAATCCAAGAGTTATCTCCTCTACCTTCTGAACATCAGTGCTAAAATGTTAAACTCTGATAAATAAGCATCATGAAGTGTTCCTACCTGAGAAAACGCAGTGACCATACTGACTTTGCTAATGCAGTCAGGTTTCAGTTCCATCCATTAAGTAATTTTCTGTACTGCTGTATATTTAAGGAAGGTGGAATATCAGTACAGGATTCAGCTTATAATACCAATGTGGATGGAATATTATTTCCAATATCCTCTGGTGTTTTTGTTCAGTGCTGTGTGTTACAGGCATTGTCGGCATCAAAAAACAACAACAACTTTCTATAATTTCTGTACAAGGGAACGGCACCTGCTTATATGCATACATTGAATTGTGAAATCTAATCTTACACTTTTCAATGGCTTTTTTTCTTAAATTGTCCATTCAGCTACTTGATCCAGCCCTTTGATATGTGTGCATTCATAAGCCTAACAAAGGACAATACACCCATTCCTAGATGAATATCAGCAGCATTCAAGGCTTCTTTCTTATCTAGTTTCCTCCTTCTTTTCATGGATTATTTTGTTCATTCATGACACTCAATGGGCATATTCCTGTTTCTTTTTCCTTATATAAATATTGAAACAGAGACAAGGAGTACAGCCAGTGAAATCAGTGGGACTTAATATGATCATAACTAACTTGAGGAACTAACCTGGAGGAGTTCCACACAAGTATTTGAAGGGATGTCATGTTGAGGAGGAAGCGGGCTTGTTTCCTGCTGCTCCAGAGACTAGGACAAGGAGCAATGGATTCAAGCTGCAGGAAAGGAGATTCCACCTAAGTCTCAGGAAGAACTTCCTGACAGTCAGGGCTGTCCGGCAGTGGAATATACTGCCTTGTTGGTGGAGTCTCCTTCTTTGGAAGTTTTTAAGCAGATGCTGGATGGCTATCTGTGAATATGGCTGCCTTCTTCAAGCTTTATGTTAGTGTACCTTTTTTGTGGAGGGTGTCTGTGGTTTTTACATACTGAATGCCTTACTTTGGTTTTTGTGTTTCTGTCCCCTTTCACCATCTATCATGTTTTCCTTTTGGCAGAATAAATGAAGATGGTGTCCCTAAGTCACTGAGGAACTTGGGCTGGTGAAAGGATTGACTTATAGGGTACCTTTGACAAGTGAGAATAGGGATTTAGGCAACTATAGCAACATCAAAACATCTTCCCTTTGGATGCCACAATGAACTTGAAGCATAATAGCCTATGATGAGAGAAAATGGCATTTCACATACAAGTAAAGCTGTTTGGATTTTTCCTTACTCCAACTTGTATACGTGGATCTACTCTACGTATGACTGAATCCTAGTCCAAAGGTTATGCCAGTTTTTGTTTGTAGTAAAATGTAGTTTAATGGAAATATTTAATATTTCATTAAACATGTCAATTAGAGAAAATTTATATCAGTTGATACGTTATAAGGTGATATTCACACATACACACATATGCACACACTCACACATGTATGAAGATGACTAATAACCCTATGGAAAAATATTGGAATACCAAATCTCCTTAGATCCCTTGCATCATCTTAATTTTATGGATGAATTATTTTTTAGCCAACAATATAAGGAAGTAACAATTTATGTGCTGGCTACAGCAAAGATAAAAACCTTCTAGGGATGAATTGTTGGTTCAAATATGGGTTTTGCTATTTGACTCATTATATTACTTTATTTGATTTACAACTCTCCTTTCCTCATAGGAGTTGAAAATCGAATAAAGAATACAAAGAGAAAACAGATTTACAGTAAACCAGACACATTTTAATAATTTTTGTTAGAAGTAAAGCAATCTATCCAGATAATAATATCTTTTATTTACAATAATCCTGTATAGCTTTTTTTTTAATGTATGGATATATAGGAAAGTGAAAACAATTCATTTGTCTGTGTCTTAGTATTCTTCATGTCTGTCTTATTTTAATAACACAGATAAGGATGTTTATTGGTTGCAACGTATATCAGACATTGTATTGATTTTATTGAATATGCAATTTACAGAAGTGGATCTATTTTTTTTAAAAAAAGCTGGAAAAATGAAAAGATCTTTGCTGGGCACCAAAATGTAATAATCCTGAAAAGGGATAAGCTAAGATCTCTGAGGAGACTATTCTAAGGTTAAGGTGTGACCTCTAAGGCTGTCTTTTCAGCAGCCATTCCCCTAAGCATTTCAGGGACACCTACAGTGGAAATAGCCAGGCTTTCATGTACCTTGCTGTGAAATGTCCTCTGAATAAATTTTGCAAAGAAAACCTCATAATGGGTTCACCTTAGAGTTGCCATAACGGTAATGACATGAAGGCATGCAACAACAATCTCCCATTAGGCACAGTGAGCACAGTGATAGATCACCACAGATGTCACATTATCCCATACTGTTACCACTTTCAAAAGATGGCAGCTGAGAAGGCTTTCTGTAGAATCCTGTCCCTGGTTGCCCACCCCAAGGTTCCTTCCCCATCTGCCAGCTTCATTGTTCTCTGGTTATAATGTGGGGTCTTCAGCACAAGGCATTGTGGGAGGGGTATTGCTTGTGCCTCAGCAGCATGAGTGGTTACCAGAGATGCCTTGGCCACATGTCTTATTCTGAGGAATGAGCCCTGCAGGTGGGGGAAAAAATATTTGGAGCTGGAGAGCAATAGGAGGAGGAGGCTGGAGAAATTGGGTGAGGACAGGAGTAGTTACACCAGTGGGAGAAGCAGTAGGAGGAGAAAGGGATAGGTGTAACTGGTGTCCTCCCATCTCAGGAGGTTGGACACCTTGCACTGCCATGGTCCATGTAGCACAGGATGGTCTATTCTAGCTGAAAGTAGCTCTTCAGTGTCTGTTTCTCATCACTAGCCATTACATCCCTTTGCACTCAATATCCATAAATAAAACCAACAGAAGAAAAAGGACTTCCCAGAGATACAGAAGGACTTCCAAAGGTGCTATACTGCCCCCTTTGACCCTGGTTCACTCACTGCCTCTGTAGCCCTACCTCTCACCTAGAGATGCCGTTATTTGCTGATTTTATTCTTGAAGGAAGCAACAGGTACTTTTAAGCAATCTTCCTCCTTCTGCAAGAAAACTGCAGTTTTCAAAAACTATTCAGAATTCAGAATTCATTCTGTGAAAAATCCATCTGTGAGTATTTTTGTGTAGAAAACATCATTTTCTGCACAGAAAATATATTTTCTTCCCCCACCCTCAATTGTGCAATTTTGGGGTAGACTAAGACCCATATTGTAAAGATTCTCATCAGTCAAGGATTCTTTTTGTCAGGGTTTCCCCAACACTTAACATACTTTTTTGACCATTTTTTAAAAACAAATCATAATTGGATGTCCTTCCCATTTCTACTCTTACTGCAGCACAGCACTACACTGTCCCCACATGATGAACTGTGCTGTGAGGGAAGGTACATGTTTGATGGCCTCCAGGGACAGAGGTTGTCATGTGAGGTGCACAGTACCTGGACACTGCATGTGATGGAAGTAGAGCCAGGGGCTATTTAAGGCCTAGTCACCCCTTCACATGCATCTTTGGATCTTTGTGTCATGGCCTACCCTCTTGCTCACAATGCAGTGTGAGCTTTGCTGCTTGCTTCAGGTCTGGGTAGGAATTTTCTTCCCTTCACCGTTTTTTTTTCTCTCCCCCATACAGTATCTGGGGGATTTTGGTGATTGGCTCAGGGTAGTATCTGTAAGTAGGTTGTCACTGGCAGGTAGTGGAAGGGGGAAGAATATATGAGTTCAGTATAAACCTTGCCACCTCTTTTGGTGAAAGATAGAGCTCTAGAATGTCCTCTCAGAATCCTAGGACCCAGGGCTAGGTAAGGAGTTTACCCTTGAGGCTGACCGGGGTGGGGTGAACTCTCTCTTATATTGTCCTGGGAGTTGGATGGGAATGGCTTGGGTTTATCTTCCAGTAAATGGCCATTGGGGAATAGCCCAATTGTTGGATTGCCCTCAGGGGTTAAGTGTCTCACCCAAGGGAAGTCTGAGGAGAAAGTCAAACATTGATATCTGCTTCACCTGATCCCGCCCCAGACAGCTCCTTCCTCTTGCTCCTTTCCAGGTTCAATGCAGATTAAAAAGTTATATGTCAAATAAAGTAACCCTTATTTAACCCAGCTTTCTATGTATGGTATCACTATACATGGCTGATCATCAGATAACACACCTCCAGGCCAGGTTCAAGGAAAGGTAGCAACATTTTAACTGGAAATGTCTGGGCCCTTCTGTGTTCAAAACATATGTTCTCTTGTTGAGGTCTGGTCTGAGGAAAAGGATATTTGTGCATTTGCCACATTATCTAACGTAGCTTCTGCTTCCAAAGTTCAGTTAAAGGCAAAATTTAAATATTGCAAGCCTTACTTTCAAAATGCTCTTAAAATTGAAGTGCTATCAGGTTGTCAACTTCTTATCAGTATTTCAGCATGATAACAACAAAAACAGATTCAAATTTTATTATAGCATTTTAAAGAAAGACCCCCCACAACTTTGTTTTCAAAATAAGGCGTACAGAATTATGTACCACGTATTTTGCCTTTTCAAATATTTGCACAATCAACATGGGGCAATTAAACGCCCACTGAGACATTATAGTAATGGCATTAATTACATTTCTCTAACTCTTGTATTCAGAAATGCTGTTAGGTGAATATTTCTAAGCAACTCTTCAAAAGTCTCTAAATACTGATGAATCTTACTGAACTTTCATGCTGTTCCATCTTAAGAACTGTTCACATTATATATTCTCTCCCCCCTTTTTTTCAAAATGAATAGATAATATTGAAATGGTTTATTTAAAAAACAACAACAAGATAGGCATATTTTATATTGACTCCCAGAGATAAGCCATTTATGTTCAGGGAGCTTTTAATGCTACTTGTTCAGGGAAAAATGCTTTCTGTTTTTCTTTTCTTCCTTTTATCATTCAAGCCAGCCACCTTAAGCTGAAGGGTGCCACCAGACTGTTGTTAGCTGTTGTCAAGTCAGCTTTGTCTTATGATGACCCTATGAATGGTGTTACCCTGTTTTCTGGGGGTCCCGGGAGGGACACCTAAATGCGCTCTCAATTATATAAGTTGGGGAAATTAGCAAAGAGCACAAGCTAGCAATACGAGAGGCAGGGCAATGGAGTGGAATCTTTTACCGAATGTCTACGGGGTCAGGCCGAGCCAAGGAGCAAACAGAATTGAAATAATAATTGTTGTTTTTATTACAATACAATCAAACAGTGTATGCAACACAATCACGTAGAGAACTAAAGAAATAAAGGTTGGAGTGGGATAGAGGGATTTTTAAGAGGAGTTGTTGGTTTGGGTAATACTACACCTGTCCTGAAGCCTGCGTAGTCTGCAGCAGAAGTTCGGAGATATGGAGTCTCAGTACGTGGGACTGAGGGGAAGGCTCGCCAAGCAAAGTGTCAGCAAGGTGGGATGGAAGTTGGGAGTGATCCGAGGAAGCTCTCGAAGTCAGGGGTTTTTATAGGGGAAAATGTGGCCGTAGGCTAGTCTGTACTTGGGGAAAACAATGAGTTTCAGGCTGGAGACAAAGCTTCGGAAAGGTCAGAATTGAGCATGATTGAGTTAGGTCCAAATTGACAAAGGAGTAAACAGTATGCAAATGCAGAGTGCTTGACAGATGAGGATTCGTCTAATCAAGCTGCCTGCTTGGGGCAGGGAGCTCTTTGTACGTAGCGTGCATGCATAATAGAGTACTTGCCTTTGAGGTCTCCTGAAGCGGTGAGATGGCTATTCCTGGCCAGCCTGTATTTGTTTGGAATATTACAGCGATTAGTGGCTGTGTCTGTCTGTGAGCTTGTCCGGGGGACCTCGCAGCACATGGAGAGGAATAGGTAAAGAAGGCCAAATTATTGATATCAAAGTGATATCTAATCCCCCCCCCAAGTCCGGGCTAGAAACTACAGTAACAATGGGAAGCCTCTGAGACACTCTGTCATCAACAGCCCTGTTCAGGTCCCGCAAACTCATGGCTATGGCTTCTTTGATGAAGTCTATCTACTTGTAATTCAGTCTTCCTCTTTTTCTACTGCCTCCCACTTTACCAAAGATTCTTATCTTTTCCAATTAGTCCTGTCGTCTCATGATATGGGCTAAAAGTATGATAGACTCAGTTTGGTCATTCTGGCTTCTGGGGAAACTTGACCTGTCCTAGGACCCTTTTACTGATGATTTTGGTACTCATGATATCTGTAGAAGTCTCCTCCGGCACTACATTTCAGATGTTTTGATTGTCTTCCTATCAGCTTTCTTTACTATCCATCTTTCAGAGCCATACATAGACAATGGAAATTTAATGCTGTGGACAATCCTTTTAGTAGTCACTGATACATCTTTACACTTAAGGGTGTTATTTTGTTCCTTCATAGAAGCTCTTTCAATTCCTAATCTTCTTTTGATTTCCTAGCTGCACTCTCCATTCTGATTTATGATTAAAAGAAGGTATAGAAAATCTTTGACAATTTCAATGTCTCTATCATCCACCTCAAAATTATGGAAATCATCAGTGGTCATTATTTTTGTTTTCTTCATGTTCAGCTGTAATCTGCTTCTACACTTTCTTGACTTTCCTTAATAGTGGTTCCAAGTCTTTGCTATTTTCTGCTATTTTCTGTAATTTATCATGTGCATATCTTAAACTGTTGATATTCCTACCTCTAATTTTCACACTTCCTTCCTGTGAGTTTAATCCAGCTTCCCATATGATATGTTCTGCATATAAATTGAACAGATAAGGTGATAAAATGTCACATTATCTGACTCCCTTGCCAGTGGAAAATCATTCTGTTTCTCCATATTCTGTTTTAACAGTGGTCTCCTGTCCTGTGTATAGGTTATACATCAGGACAATCAAACATTGTGGCATACCTATTTCTTTTAGAATGATTTTTTTTTTTTATGCTCTATGCAATCAAAGTCTTTGATTGATCTATAAAGCATAGGCTGATCTTCTTCTGAAATCCTTTGGTGTGTTCCATTATCCAACATATGTTTGCAATACAATCCCTAGTTCTTCTTCCTTTTTTGACCCCAGCTTTGGACATCTACATTGTAAAAATCTTGGTTGCAAAACACTGAGCATCATTTCATTTGCTTGGAAGATTAATGCAATGATCTGATGGTTACTGCAATGCTTGGTTTCCCCTTTGTGAGGGGACTGGAATATATATTCAGCATTTCCAACCTGTTGGCCACTGTTTTGTTTCCATATTTCTTGGCAAATTATAGTTAAAAATATATATCCACAAGAAACAAGCATTTCATAAACATTTTCTTGCATGTCAAACTTTTATGTAAAAACAAAATAAAACTACAGGTGCACACAGAGGTGTGCAATCATCTGTGCTTTTGCCCAGAAATACCTTGATGGAAGACAGAAAGAGAAATAACAGGGATGGAAGCTCTTTCTGATAGTGTAAGACACCTGTTGGAAGCAAAGAAGTATTAATACTTGTCTGCAGTGATCTTTTGGGGGGAGGGTGGGAGTTGATAAGCAATAAGTGGCTAGACCACCCCTACAGTTCTCCTATATTTAGTCTTTCCTTGCATCTGTTCCTTAGTTCCTTTGCTTCCAATTTACCTGCTGGGGTCTCTTGTTCCATCTACAGGTAGTTAGCCTCCTAGTTACTGTTGAGAAGGGAGTAGCCATGGTGCTCCAGCTTCAATAACAGTCACTAGATTAACCTTGAGCCAGCATGATGTACTGTTTTGAGTGCTGAACTAGGACTCTGGGAGTTTGAATCTCTGCTCAGCCATTGGGACTCACTGGGTAAGTCATGTTGTCTCAGTTTCAGAGGAAAACAACAGAGAAACCCTTCTGACCAAATCTTGCCAAGAAAACCCCATGATAGGGTTACCCTAAGGGGTTAGCGTTGATGTAAGTTGGAAAATGACTTAAAGGCATTCAATAGCAACAACAACTACAAGGACAACAACAAAAACAGCTTAACCCCAAACATAAGAGCCAGCTTCACAGGCTGTTGTAATTAATTATAATTCAGCTTCCTTTATCTGTCTCCTTTCCTATCCCAAAATGGATTTCCTGACACAATAAATGTAAAGATTTTTTAAAAAACTTTACTGAATAATAACTCTTGTTTCTACCATAAAGTCATATTGGGCTAGCCCTGCTGCACTCTGCCTAGTATTAATACTGACTATTCCTACAGTTCCAGCACAATATCTCCATTGACATGGAGGGGATAATGTGGATTTTCAAGACAGCAATACTTTTGAAAAATGAGTGGAGTGGAATCTACATGGTGTTGTTCCTACATTGGAAAGCCACTAGCAAGAAAAGATGTACAAGCCATATATCGGCCACTCACTGTGTTGAAGACTAAAGTCTTAATGAATGTAGAACATTGTTAAAGAAATCTGGACTGATTAAGAGCCTCAGTCATACTTTCAGTGTTGAACAGGCCTCTGTTATTCTGTTTTTCAGGATGATAGATAACTGAGTCCCCCAATATTTAACACTGACCAGAGTCATCCTGCACCAGGCAGTGCATGGTACTGCTAATAACATTTCTTTACTTAACACACCAACCATCAAGACAGTGGTTGTTAATGCCATTTAAACCCTCCTAATCTCTCCTGCAATTATGTGATACCATGACAGGGTCATGCTGGGGTTAACACAATTTCAGTTATCTGGAAAACCATCTTATTACAGTCTCAAAGGAATTTATTTGCAGTTCAAGCTATGTAAACGAGAGGGAAACTAGTCACTGGCATTTTAGGAACAGATGGGATGTTCCTGCTCATTGTGAATCTCTTCCCTTAGCAAGAAAATGAGATCATGAAGACCAAATAAATAAATAAATAAATAGGCCTTCAGTTAAAAAGAAATCCAATCTTGTGTGTATGTGTATACTCAGATATGTGTCTTTGTATTTCCATATCCATGACATAAAAAATCCCCACTGAACAAAAACTGCCAGATATCTTGAAAAGAAAAAGATGCTTTCCAGCACATGGGTGAGATATTTCCTGCCTTGATGAGAAGATATAGATTCTACTGTACTCTAGCCACACATATTCTACAAACTGAAAAATAATATTTTTAGAAAAAATTCCAGCAAAAATAGATAAATACAAATTAAAATCTTATCTCTTCCCCAAATGCAAACACAAAATCTCGTCTAAAGCAGTTTCTCACTTCCATAAGATGTTACAAGAAAATAATCATGATTAAAATCTACATGTGGAACTCAAGAAATCCTTGTTATATATTTTACTACCAGTGTCCATATCTTACGCATTTTTAAAAAAGCTTTGGTTCCTCATAAGTAATCAGTCTCAGACTCATAAGTCTCAGACTCCATTTAGTTCATCAGATTTTACTGAATTTCATGTTATGTCAATGTACCATCCATAGGATGTCCAGTGTCTATATTCTACACATTAAAAACAACAACAACTTTGTTTGCTTGTAAGTGATCAGTTAATATGACTCAGGCTTCATTTAGTGCATCAGATTTTGCTGGATTTCATGTTGTGTTCCAATATATGATGTATAATACATCTCCCAATGAAAGTATCAGTTTGTTATTGTTGGGTGCCTTCAAGTCATTTATGACAAATAATAACCCTAAAGCAAACCTGTCATGGGATTTTCTTGGCAAGGAGGCTTGCCATTACTTTCTTCTGAGGTGGAGAGAGTGTGACTTGCCAAGGTCACCCAGCTGGTTTCCATTTCTAAGCTGGTCTCCTGGAGTCTTAGTCCAACACTGGCTCTCTGCAAGTATTAGTGCAGCATGAATATCGGCCTGTAGGATATTTTTGGCACAGCAAACAAAATCACAAGTCAACAGAGAATTGGTTTTGGAACATATAATTATTTTCCTGTATAGTATAGGAAACAGATTATTTTCCACCACAGCAAAAAATGAAACAATGAACAAACAAACAGGATCTGTATTGCTATAGTTCTGAAGCCTTCGTGATGTAGTGGTTTGAGCATAGGATTATGACACTGGTGACCAGGGTTTGAATTCCCATTCAGTCATGGAAACCCACTGAGTGACCTTGGGCAAGTCACACTCTCTCAGTCTCAAAGGGACGGAAAGGCAACTCTCCTCTGAATCTTTCAAAGATTTGCTTTAGGGTCACCAGAAGTCAGAAACAAGTTGGAGGAATCCAGTCAACTTCATTTATGATGACCCTATGGATCAGAGACCTGTAAGCCACCCTGTCCTTAACTGCCCTGTTCAGGTCCTGAAGAATCAGAAACGTGTCTTCCTTGATTGAGTTTATCCATTAGTAATGTGGTCTTCCTCTTTTCCTACTGCTTTCTACTTTACCAAGCATTATTTTCTTTCCTAGTCAGTTACGTCTTCTCATAATTTTATATCTATCTATCATCTATCTATCTATCTATCTATCTATCTATCTATCTATCTATCTCAAATCTTCCAGGGAGACAAATGCCTTTGAGAGGCCTTTTTAAAATTGTCTCCCTTCATCAAAGAAAGCACAGAAAAAATTAGGTACTTGATGAACAGCAAATTGCAGTCTTCTTCTGAAATCAAACTTGATTTATATCTATCCCATTTAGTTATGTAGGGTTTTTGAAATTTCTTTTCCAGGTTGAAAGTGATATTGTCAGTTTTAGAAAGCAAGTTATCTGATTTAGTTTTCCAAAACCAGTTTAGGTCTGGAGACACTGTAGGGGGTTGGTTTTAGCTGGGTTGGTGGGTGGGGAGGATTGGGTATGTATTTAATGTCTTTTAATGTACTTAATGTATAATGTATTTCATGCTGTTCATCTCCTCGATCCATGTGGAGAGGCGGGATACAAATAAATAATAATAATAATAATAATAATAATAATAATTATTATTATTATTATTATTATTATTATTATTATTATTATTATTATTTTGGTACCACATTGATAAGTACTTATTATTTATTTGTTTATTAAAATATTTCTCTATATCAAAAGATCTCAGGGCAGCACAGAAGTAAAATCAATACTAACAGGTTAAATCTATTTAAACTTATAGCTGAGATCTGCGTTGTCAGGCATAGCTAAGATGATGGAGTTCAGTCATGATAGCTACTTTTGCTGATTTGACTCCCCAAAACCTACTTCTTAAGCCTAGCAGCACTTCAGCAGGATTTCAGACGTACTGCAGATTGGAGAGCTGGGCCATCTCCCAACTGGACATCTGTAATGCTCTTCCAGTCAGAACTTGCATCAAGAACAGATAGCTGGAGAAACCCATTGGGATCCTGCCATGATGGTTTCTTTCAGTGCACTCTATGGGTGGAAAAGGATTGCGTTCATGACTCTGCTGCTCTCTGATTTGCAGCACCACAGAAACCCTTCAGTTGAAGTGCTACCTGGCTTAAGAGGTAGGTTGGGGGTGGGTGGGGTCATGTTTGGTCATTAACAATCATAAATACAAATCAAAAAGATATTACCCTTACTACTACTGTTGTTGTTACTATTGTTATTCAACTTTATTCATATCCTCCCTTTTCCCCCAATACTGAAACTTGAGGTGGCTTACACATTAAAAATGTTACAATTAAAAAAATACAAAAAAATCATTGTTAAAAATTAAACTATTAACCATATTAAAAACATATAGTATTTTTTAAAAAAAAGTTAAACAATATAGTTTAAAAACAATAGAGCACTTACAGCCCTTTTACTGAAAACCTTCACGTTATGCGATCATAAATCTGGCTTAAAATCTCATAAATATTGAAGAGAATGCCAGCCAATAAGAACAATTTAAATAGATTAAAAACATATTTAACAGATCAACAAGTTAAAGCAAGTTAAGACAAGTCCACACTCTTACCTATTTCCTCACTTCAGCTATCATATTTTCATTGTATCATATGTCATCTATTTCTTCAAGTATTTGGAAAACAGATGTTTGGACACTGCCATCCAAGAAGTAGTTTCATCCACAATCAAGAAATCTTTCACTAGTGACATTAAAATCTACTGCTGGATCCACCCTTTATTACGGGATAGGTAGACAGAATTGTATATTGCAACATTAAATGGGGAAAAGGCAAGAAACTGTGGATTTTCAAATAGACATAAATTTGTTTTTAATGCCAATGATAAAAGAGTGCAAAGGAAACTATTCAGGGAGACCTCGATGAACCCAGAATGACCCAAAATGTTTTGCCTGACTGAGGCAAAGGACAAAATAACATCCTTTCACTGTTCCGTGTGTGGAATCTCATTGGACTCTCTTTTAAAACTTGCTTCATCACTGGCAACAGGACAACAGGCAGCAGGCTAGTTTAGTGGGTGCAAGGCTGTGTGTATGGTACACACAGCACTATCCTTCAAAAGAGTGGAATGGTAAGGAAGCTCAGGAGCAGCAGCTGCCAAGCTGAGGCAATTGCCTCCCTTGGCCTAATGGTAGGGCTGGCACTACATGTGTTACTTCTGGTATGGCACCCTTGGGTGAGGGCCCCAGATATCATTTTGATATTGTCTAATTCGGCCTTAGCTGGACCCACTCTCAGTTACCTCACCCCACGTGTTTGTAAGTTCTCCGGACAAGCACGGACATGAGTGCGGCCGCTAATTGCTCTTGCATTCCATTCTATTTGTGGCCAGCAAACTGAAACTCCACTCTTCGCTTTAGGGAACTTCCCACGTGCTCTTTACAATAGATGCGTGACTCTTGGCCGAGCCAGTTCAGTAAACAAGTCATTTGCATTCGAGCTACACCATTGCAATCAGGAGATAATCCCATCAGGTTAAGTGGACCTCTTTCAATCCTTTTTCCAGCGCCAAAACTCCTTTTGGTTCTCACCTGGCTTGCCATAGCCGAAAGGCACAAACTTCCCTATAAAAACCCCAGATTTCTAAGCAGTCTTCGGGCTATTTGGACTGCCATCCTGCCCTGCCGCTGTAGTGGCAAGGAAATGATGAAGACCTTCAGGTTGTTCCAAAACAGAAAGCTTTATTTTCCAAACCATTTATTTACTGCGCAGGGCAAGCAGCGGATATATAATGTCCAAAACTGCCGGCCCCGATTGATTAAAACACTTAGTTTTTATTCCTTTGGTCAACAGCGTCAGCAATCAATCACATTTCTAGTCTACGTCAGCCATTACATTTGGAGCTTAATACCACCCCCAAAACAAGGGAACAAAGACCCCAGTCACCAGACAATACAAAGCAGAGGCAGAGAGAGTATGCCTGACTCCCTTTTTACTTCCCAGGCACCTAAGCATAGTGTTACAAGGCCAATCATACTTTCAAACCGAGATAAGGCAGGGACATCTGCTGTCCAATTCACTTATTTTTCTACTCAAGCTGTACTTGTCTGAATTTAACTCCTTCACCGCTGGTTTGTCTAAAGAACTCCCCTCAGCCCGCCACGCTGAGCTTTCCACTTCGGAACCTCGTCTATCTTCTGCCAGGACATCGAGACCAGGTCGTATCCTTACCATCTTCCCTTCTGCCTCCCAGTTAGATAGTGTGTGTGTGTCAGGATTATTTGCTGTGGTTTTTCAATAAAATTGTTATTTTGTTACTTTCAAAACCCTGTGTGCCTCTTCCCTGACCTGAAGCTGTAGACATTGGGTTTAAAGGTTCTCGCAACGTTACCCTGCCTCTTGCTAGCCAAAACAGTGTCCAAGCTAATTTTCCCCAATTTGGTATTTTTAATTGGCAACCCGGGTGCCCCTCACAGGACCCCCCAATTCTCAGGGTAACATATCAACTATTAGTGCCAATTGTAGTACAGGCAAGAATTTGAAATGAGTGCTAGCTGCCTTAATCATAAGAGAAAGCTGACACTAAAAGTCTGTAGGGGAGCTGTGAATTTGCTGTGGCCAGTCACACTTCTACAGGTCTGCCCAGCAAAATGTCATAAATTTCATAACTACTGTAGTGTTATTAGCAAACAGATTGGTGTAGCGATTTAAGTGTTGAGCTAGGACACTGAAGCCATTTCCGCACTATACAGTTATAGTGTTATTATTCCACTTTCAATATCCTGTGGAATTCTGGGGTTTTACTGAAGCCAAAGATGCCCCTCCCTAAACTGCAAACTCCAGGATTCCATAGGAAGTTGAAAGCAGAATAATAGCACTATAACACTATAGTGCAGAAATGGTCTGGGAGACCAGGGTTCCAGTCCTACTCAGTCAAAACATACTAAGTGATCTTGGAAATGTCACAGCCTCAGAAAAAGGCAAACCCCCTCTGAACAGATTACACCTGTAGTATCACACTATGCCTTTATTACACTCCACTGGCTGCCAATTAGTTTCTGGGCAAGGTAGCAAGTGTTGGTTCTTACCTTTAAAGCCCTATATGGTGTGGGTCCAGGTTATCTATGAGATCACCTTCTCCCATATAATCCACCCTGTACACTCGGGTCTCCTGAGGGGTATCTACCTCAATCAGACAAGACCAGGCTGGCAACTATTAACCAGAAAACTTTTTCTTCAGCCACCCCCAGATTGAGGAATGACCTGCCAGAAGAGATGTGACATCTGGATATGCTGTCTGCATTTAAAAGAACATTAAAGACCCATTTCTCCCAGCAGGTCTATTCCAGATGGTTTTTACATGATGAGTTTTTTAAATTATGAATTGTTTTTATTATGTAGGCATTTTAACTTATGTTATGCTCAATCCACAGGGAGAGACAGATAAGAAAATAGCAACAACAATAATAACAACTACTACCACCACCACTACTACTACTACTACTACTATTAAGTTATACCAAGGAAACCCCATGATAGAGTCACCTTAGGGTTGCAACAAGTCAGAAATGACAGGAAGGCACACAGCAATGAGTAACTGGCACCGTTCTATATACAAATTACACATTAAGTGCTTGCTGGAATAGGAATGTCTTTAACTGTTTCCTGAAGATAGGCAGGGAGTGTGCCAGTCTGACCTCTTTGGGCAGGGAGTTCCAGAGCCAGGGGGCAGCCACTGAGAAGGCCCTGTCCTGTGTTCCCACCAAATGCACCTGTGACGGTGGTGGGACTGAGAGAAGGGCCTCTCCCGCAGATCTCAATGCCCAGGCTGGTTCATAGGGGAGGATACGATCCTTCAAGTAACCTGGACCTGAGCCATGTAGGGTTTTAAAGGTCATCACTAGCACTTTGAATTGTACCTGGAAACAGATCGGCAGCTGGTGGAGCTGTTGCAGCAGGGGTGTTGTATGCTCCCTATAACCAGCTCCAGTTAACAACCTGGCTGCAGCTCTTTGGACCAGCTGAAGTTTCCAAAAACTCTTCAAAGGCATCACCATGTTCAGCATGTTACAATAGTCCAACCAGGATGTAACCAAGACATGTGTTACTGTGGCCAGGTCTGACATCTCAAGGAATGGGCGCAGCAGGAAAATAAGCCTTAATTGTGCAAATGCACTCCTGGCTGCTGCTGAGACCTGAGTTTCCAGGCTTAGAATTGAATCCAGGACCACTCCCAAGCTGCGAACCTGTGTCTTCAGAGGGAGTGTGACCCCATCTAGCATAAGCTGAATCTCTATTCCCTGATCTGCCTTTCTACTGACCAAGAGCATCTCTGTCTTGTCTGGATTAAGTTTCAGTTTGTTTGCCCTTGTCCAGTCCATTACTGATGTCAGGCACTGGTTTAGGATCAAAACAGCTTCCTTGGCTTGTGCTAGAAAGGAGTAATAAAGTTGGGTGTCATCTGTGTACTGATGACACCGAACCCCAAAACTCTGGACAACCTCTCCCAGCAGTTTCATGTAGATGTTAAACAGCATGGGGAACAAAACAGAACACTGAGGGACCCCACAGGCCAGAGGGCAAGTGGTCGAAAAAGAGTCCCCCAGCACCACCTTCTGGCTTTGGCCCTCCGGGAAGAAACAGAGCCACTGTAAACCACTGCCCCCAAGTCTCATCCCTGCAAGGCAACCCAGAAGGATACCATGGTTGATAGTGTCAAAAGCTGCTAAGAGGTCCAAGCAGAACCAACAGGGACACAATTCCCCTGTCTGGTTCCTGGCGTAGATCATCCACCAAGGCAACCAAAGCTATGTCAGTCCCACAGCCAGGCCTGAAACTAGATTGAAATGAATCTAGATAATTGTTTCATTCAGAAACTGGAGCATGTAGGAGCCTCCTAGAGCTGGGAGGCTACCACACTTTCCAGAACCTTGCGCAGAAATGGAATATTAGAGACTGGCTGGTAATTATCCAAAATGGTGGGATCGAGGCATGGCTTTTTTAATAGTAGTTTTATGACAGCCTCCTTGAGACTGGAACTTTACCTTGTCTCAAGGAGGCATTAAGCACACCCTGTACCCACTCAGCCAGTCCCCCTCTGACTTTTTTTTTAAATAAGCCAGGAAGGGCAAGGATCTAGCACACATGTGGTGGCTCTCATATCTCCAGGGATCCTGTCCACATCCTCAGGCTGTATGTATTGAAAAATATCCATTATCACTGGACAAGCAGAGGGCAGAATTATACCTGCAGGATCTGCATAAATCATGGCATCCAAGCCAGAGTGGATCAGAGCAATTTTATCAGCAAAGTAGAAGGCAAATTGTCCACAGAGGGCTGTTGAGTGGTATGGATTTTCGTCTTTTGGGCCTGTGTGTAAAAGACTCCTGACCACTTGAAACAGCTCTGCTGGCTGGCTCCCTGAAGATGCAATAGAGACAGAAAAGAATTTTGCCTTTGCTGCCTCTATTGCCAGAGAATAGACTTTCAAATGAGTTCTAGCCTTGTTTTATCGGACAGGTTCTGAGTTTTCCTTCAATGTCGCTCTAGTCACCTTTTCACATGTTTCATCATCACCAGTTCCCTGGAAAACCAGGGGGACAGTTTGGCTTCACTGTGTGAGAGGGGACACTTGGGGGCAATCATGTCCACTGCCCTGGCCATGTCTGTGTTCCAGAGGTCAGCCAGGACTTCAACAGGACTGCCTGTCAAAGCAGCAGGAAATCCCCCAAGAGCCCTCAGGAATATATCTGGATCCATGAGCCTCCTGGGGCAGACCATCTTAATGGGTCCCTCATCCCTGTGGAGGTTCTGAGTCCCAGTAAGTCTAAACCCCACCAGGTAGTGGTCTGTCCATGATAACAGAACTACGGCTAGTTCCTCTACTCCCAGATCACATTTACCCCACTCACCACAGAAAACAAGGTCTAGAGTGTGCCTAGCAGCATGGGTAGGGCCAGACACCAATTGGGACAGACCCATGGTTGTCATGGCAGACATGACGTCTTGAGCTGCTCCAGACAGGGTGGCTTCAGCATGGATGTTGAAATCTCCCAGTACTACAAGCCGGGATGATTTCAACATCAACCCTGAAACCACACCTGCTAGCTCAGGAAGAGAGACTGTGGTGCAGCGGGATGGGTGGTACACCAACAGAATCTCTACTCTGTCCCGGCCCTCCAGCTTCAGATAAACACACTCAAACCCAGAGAACTGTGGGATGGGGCACTTATGCAGGGGAATAGAATTTCGATAAAATACTGTGACTCCACCTTCCCGGCCCCCAGATGTCACCTGCTGCTGAACAGAGAACCCTAGTGGACAAAGCCGAGAGAAATTAACCTGTCCAGCCTCATCCAACCAGGTCTGTGTAATACATGCCAAGTCGGCATGCTCATCCAGGATCAAGTCCTGGATGGCAGTAGTCTTTCCATTAACCGACCTGGCATTTGCCAGCAACATTTTCAACCCAGGGGTAGTGCTGCCAGGACCATCCAGGTTATTTGAGTTGGGGGACATTTTAGGGACAATTAACACCCTATTCCTGTCCCGTTGTTTAAAGGAAAGCTGTCTCCCCCTCCGTATCTTCCCCTGCCCTGTTTGTTATGGAATTGGTCATACATATGTGTTCAGTAGTGAACTCAGTCATTCCTGTACAAGAAGAGACCTTTCTGAACAAGCTGAAAAATGTACTAAAGTGACTAGAAAAAAACTGTGGTCATAAATCAATAATAAATTTCCTCATGCAAACTTTTGGTAATCTCATGCAACATCAACAAGCAATTCTGTACATGGATTTATGCAGCTACAAAAATATGGGACCTAAATCAATTGAGGTGAGGGGGAATGAGACTCTTGGGTCAATTATGTAAGTATTTCAATAGGAAAATATTGAAATGTGCTGCACCTTTATCAGCACCTTTATTCTATTACATCCAGAGCCTTTTCCAGGTTCAGTACTTTCTCTCCTAGCCATGCCTCTGTGTTTCATTGTTTGGTCAGATGTTATTCACAGAACTTAATGAATCATACTCAAAGTGGCAACTTATTTTATGTTATGTTACCTCAAGGAGCACACAGTAGACCCTATGGCATTCTGAGATTTGCTGTCTGACATGACTGCTTCAATTTGCTAGTAGCAGGACTATCCCTGGTAATGGACACATTGCAAGTTGGTCAGCATTATATTTACAGTAAGTAGCAGAGAGTTCCAGAAAAGGGAGTTCCCTAGCCCCAACTTGGGATCTTTTTCATGCCAAAGCATGCTTTGTCTGTCTTACTGATCTAACTCACAAGTTTCCGGAGAAAAAAACATCTTGTGCTTGGAGCACTATAACACAATAGAAATGCTAAGTAGAATTATGATGTTATCTATATGCATTTTCCCATACATCAGAGAATTAGAATTGTCCATTAATTCTATTTCATAAGAAGGAAACTTCTTTTCTTACATAATAACAAATATTACAGTTTGGCTTGTCCAATTTATTATGAAGAAAGCAGAAATGTCTATTTCATATGATTTCTCATAATATTGTTACTTAACATTAGCAAACGTGCTAATGTTGCACCTCTAAATGCCAAGAATTAGTGACCATTTCCCACTTTTAGCAAGAGGAAGGATTTTCAAAGTTGAATTGTATTATTTTTAATTTTTGAGACAGAGAAAATATCAAGGGAGGGGAGAAAAGTAAGGTCAGTAAATTTTACTTTGATAATTTTGGTTCTGCTGTTGAGAACCATCAGGGAGTTTGTTTTCACCTATCTTGGTATGTCAGATTATGTTATGTGTTTGATTTACAGAGCCTGCCTGTGGTGCAGAAGGGAGTAATGATATCCAAGAACAGAATTTGTGATTGGCCAAGAGTATGAAGCCTATGGATCGGATTGCCCTCATGCAAACACTAGGAAGCAGGTGTTGACACAGTGCTTATATCTGGACATCCTTCCTAAAACTTGGTATTGCTGTTTGTCCTACTTCGGATTGCTGGTTCAACTAGCATCTTGTATGGCTCAGAGAGAAAAAGGTAGAGTCAGTGACTGAAGGGAAATTCCTTTCTGATCCTCTGGAGGAAGTGACAAACATATAATTTTTAAATAATAGTAACTATTCAGTGCTGAATGCTCCTAGGATGTAGGGAACAATCAATAAGACGTTAAGCATGAATAATTTCTAAAGAAAGGAGTTGCACTTACAGTTGGACATCTTAGATATAGGCAATAGTCATAACAAAATCCAGCTCATCTGAAGTTAGTTATTGCCACCCTACCCACGAAATAACGAGACCGCAGACAGATCTTGGGTTGAACTAGGGCAATTTATTAATATGCCTAATTTACAAGGGTTGAACTTGAACCTGGACACCAACTTGAACATAAACTTGGGATAATGGGAGGGGGGTAATAGCACCTTCGGGCTAGGGCAAGAGGCCACTCCGGACCATATTCCCTAGCCCGTTGAGCGAGATACCGGGCCCCAAAGCCGACCGCTGAAGGTGCAGGATGGCTTTGGCCAGCCCTTGTGGGCCGCAACAGGCGCCCCGAGATCCAAAGAGGGAAGGAAGCAAGACTCCCAGCAAGCTGAAGGCCGGGTCTGTACCTCCCTGCCTCCCCTACCCCAGGCCACTAAGGCGGCACCGTGCCCACAACCAGCGCCCCGAGTTCCACGTGGCCCAGCAGGCCAGAGGGTCCAAAGGCCAATTCTTCTGCCCTGCCTCCCTTCCCCCCAGGCCCGAAGGGACCGCAAAGATGTCTGCCCCCGTTCGGCGGTTTCAGGCCCGCCGTACAGGCTCCCGCGCGGCCCGCCCGGGTTCCCACGTGTCGGAGGGGGGTGCCGAAGGCCGAGACAGGGCAACTCCCGGGTGAGGGCCACCCAACCTCCCTTCGTCCCCGACCGCCGCCGAGGTAGCGAAGATGCCTCCCTAACTCTCCACCCGGGGCTTGCGAGGCTAGCCTGCCTTGCGTCTATACCGGGCGGCCTAGTACGGGTCGCCCTCCCTTCCTTCCCGCCAGGCCACAGGAGAGGCCGCGGGAATGCCTACTTTACCGGGAGGCCTAGTACGGGTCGCCCTCCCTTCCTTCCTGCCAGGCCACAGGAGAGGCCGCGGGAAAGCCTACCTTCCCAGCAGACCCCCCCACTAAGAACGTCGCCGCGGCAACCGCTGAAGCTGCCGCGGGCCTACCCGAGCGGCCGCTGAGGCGGCCGCCGTATCCTCGTTAGAAGCGTCGCCGCGGCAACCGCTGACCCTGCCGCGGGCCTACCCGAGCGGCCGCTGAGGCGGCCGCTGTATCCTCGCCGTCCCGCGCGAGTCACCGCTCGGCCACGGCCCCGAAGCCGCCAAGTTGCTAAGCGTCGCCGCCGCCACGCCGAGGTACCGGACGGCTGCCTTGGGTCAGGCGAGGAAGCAGGAAGGACAACCGGCGAAGGCCCACGTGCGCGAGTGAAACCACGCAAGGCCGTCCTCCTGCTTCGTCGCCTTTCTCCAGTGCGAATGGCCGGAGAGGGGACGGGGTGGGCCCTAAATACTGTGCCCAGTCCCGCCTCCTCCCATCGGCCACCACGACGCGATCTCGTATCGCGAGAGGGCGGCAAAGGCCGCCCCCCCGCCATCGCAAGGCTCGGCGGTGTGGGGCGAATTGCCATGTCAATGACCCTAAAATACCTCTCTCAAGTGTGTGCTTATTTCAAACATAACTTCTTTTCTGTTAAGCTACATACCCAGTAACATCTCTCAAGAGAGACAGAAGAGTAAGCAGCTGTTCCTTTCCTTTGAAAAGACCTGCTTGAACAGAAGGGGGTTTTCTTTACCCCCAAACCATTAGCCTACAAAGCTAAATTTGTTCTGTGGTGATGCGGGAAGTCTGCTTGTTGTCTTTAATGTTGACTAAGAACTTTCATTCCTGGAAATAACTTTTCATCCTTCTGGTCTTTGTCACTTCTGGGTTTGATTCCCTTTTCTTTTTTCTTTTTTATATTTCTGGAACTGGCACAGCCCAAGGTCAGTCCTGAAAGTGGATATCTGGTCACTGGACTATGGGATAGTTCCATTCCTGTTCTAGTATATACTGATATTTTGAGGGCATGAGAAGAAGTGCAAGTCTACCACCACAGTTGAGATGGTATTGAGAAACTTCAATGCAGGCAGAGGCCACTCCCCTTCTTGGCCATGTGAGGACAAGGAACAAGAGGGCCAACATGGTGTAATAGTTTGAACATTGGACTAGGACTCTGGAGAATAGAGTCTCAATTTCCCTTCAATCATGGAAACCCACTGGGTGACCTTGGGCAAGTCACACTCTCTGAGCCCCAGAAGTCAAAGGCAAACCCCTTCTGAACAAATCTTGCCAAGAAAACCCTGTGATAGGTTTGCCTTTGAACTGCCAAAGTCAGAAATGACTAGAAAGGACACAACAAACAACAAATAAGATTTCCACCCCATAAGAAACAGAAAAGTAACTTCCCCTGAGATCCAGGTATTCTTGTTCTAAGCAAAGCAAATTCTCCCTTTTCTAGGCAGAGGACATTGAATTTCTCAGCCAGTTTCTGTACTGTTTCATCTGGAAAAAAAACTTTCAGGTGCTATATAGGCAAAACTTGTGAACTATAGGCCACTTGAAAGAATTTTACTTTTATTGGGGATAAAACTCTCAAAGAATTATGTCCCAATCCATTGCTCACTCTTGTAAAGGTTTCTTAATTTTGCCCCCTATACAAGAATGCTGAGTTAAACAGAGCACTTTTTATTAGCACTGAATGTTTCTCAATGAAAAGTAAAAGAGGGTAACCCCAAAAGCTTTGAGGTATAAAACCACAATGCTATCAACTTAATCGTGAAAATGTAGCAAGAAAAAAAAACCACGAGATGTTTTGTTTAGGATTTGGGAGACATCAAAACATTACCACAGAGGTTTATTGACCTTAGAAAACACAGCAATAAGGAAGTGTCAAAGTCACTGTTTTATGGGGTTGCAGCGTAATTGTTACACAAACAGTTTCTGACTAGTCCTAATATTCACAACACCACAGTTAATGTGAGGTACTTCTGCTGTGTCAAGACTTTTTAAAAGCATGTTTCCCATCAGGTCAGTTCCTGGAACAAAATCATACCAACGTTTTCAACAGGCTTATAGAATAACAGTCAAACTATTGGAGGACTACTGCAGATTTTTCTTCCTGTGAGGCTCAAAGGAAAGAAATCTGACATCTTCCAAGTACAACATTTTATGGGAAATGTAAATTTATTTACACCACAGGCTAAAGCTAGTTTAAGAGTAATTTCCTCTCAGCAGGGGAGCCTGGGAACTATAGTTCTGATATGTGAGGTCCAGTTAAAGAGAAATTACAGTTAAGGAGACTACAGTTCCCAGAATTTGGGGGAACCAAACAACCTTGTACTAATTCAGGAAATCTATAATCAGTTTGAATAAGTGTGTGGCACAGATATATCTAACATCACCTCAAACTGCTTTACTAATTATTGTGATGATAGTAATTCCTTGAACGATGTGATAATCTTAATGTTTCTATTGTCTAATCTGTTTTTATTAACCTTCAATCTGATTGGCCACTGGGGTAAACAGGACACTGGAATTAATCCAGTAACATTGTCGTTGTTGCTCTTGTTGTTATTATGTGCCTTCAATTTGACTCTGATTTATGGCAACCCTATCTCAGGGTTGTTGGGGTTTTTTTGCAAGGTTTGAGTCATAGGCAGTTTGCCCATTACTTTCCTCTAAGGCTGACAGAAAGGGACTTGGCTGAGAGGTCACTCAGTGGATTTCCTTGGCTGAGTGGGGGTTTGAATTCTGATCCCCCAGAGTCCCAGTCCAACAGTCAAACCACTACACTCAAACTTGCCCATAATAGCAGTACACTTCTTTATTCCTACTATCAAAACCTTTGCACATGCCACAATGGCCCTCACATGTGACACATGTGACACATGAACGACTTCAAGTGACATTTATAAAGTTGCCGAAGTTGGACGTATTACCTAAATCACAACTGGAGTAGACCCATTAAATCATTGAGATTTGCACGAGTACTGACTCAGCAATTGATCCACTAGTCTAGTTGGGAATAACAATAAGATTCAAGCCACTGTTTCCTTTGAGTGTGAGTGAGGTAGTAGACAATCTTCTTGGGTTCTCATGGCATGTTCTCCACAGGTGGAGTTACTATTGTTTGAGGTTAAGCCTTGTTACCATTGCAACATATACCTGAAGGTTCTCCTTTTCTCCTTTTCATCTCACTGAATGGCAGTCACTTTATCTTTTTTCTGCAAGGGTGGTTCTTAGATCAACTTGCTGCTGCTCTGTTTCCTTGTCGCCTTGCATTTGTCTGCACCCAAACTTCGGCTGTTCTGGATGCAGCTGTTCCTGTTCTGGTAGCCTCCTGTCTTCCAAGTTGTTCTGTTCTGAATGCAACCATTTTGGCCCTTTCTGCATGTTGACGCCCTTCCAGAAGGGAGTGGGATAGCCCCTCCCCTTCCTTCCGCATTGCAGCCAGGCATTTGCCATTTCCAGGAAGCATCACAAACATGCAGCTGTGGCTTCTGCATGAGGATAAGTATGGGAGCACTGCACGATGGGAGATGAAAAATGGATTTTCTCTGTTTTTCAAATACCACGCAAGTGTGACACTTTGCAATGGAATGGCAGCAGGACAGTGACAACGTCATGCAGAAGCATGACCTGCTGATCACTGCCATCCCATAGCAGAAGTGGTTCAGTGACATTGTGAGGAAATGGCCTTTGTTTGCTGCTTTGGTGCCTAGTTCTTCCCACTGCAGCTTTTGCTGGTTGCTCTTTAAATCCTGAATAACAGCCATGTTCTGGTTAGGGAAGTGGGCAAACTCCTGAATGAATGTGATTCTGTACTTTTTAATCTGTGTGCTTTTAAACACCTTATAATTCAGGTATGTTTACACACTAGGGGTCTCTGCACTACACAATTATAGTTATACTGACACTGCTTTAACGGCCATGGATTCATCCTATGCAATTGTGGGATTGTAGTCAAGTGAGAGGTACTCAGGATTCTTTTTCAGAAAGCTCTAGTGCAAGAGTTCCCAAACTTTGGTCCTCCAACTGTTTTTGACCTCATTTCCCTGGAGCACCAGGCAGCTTGGCCAGTAGTAAGGAATTCTGGGAGCTCACTAAAGCACCACTGCCTGCTGTTATAATTCAAAAGAACATCACTTCTTGCATTTTTATTTGTGCTGTTTTCAATCTTGTTGTGAGCTGTCTTGACTACCACTTCTGAGAGAAAGATGGGATAGAAATCAAATACATAGATACATATATGCACATAAAATAGGCTGCAAACACACACAAATTGATTAAAATTAAACTTCTTTTTTAACTGAATATATTTTAAAATTAAGTAAACCTAAATGGCACACAGAAGGGCCTGTGGTGCTTTCTCTCCCTGCATCCCAATACTCTTTTAGCCTTTCCCTCTGCCCACTCTCATCCACATTCACTCTCACAATAATATGTAGGGAGAGTTATCCAAAGGAAACAGTGAATGATAACAGGGTGGAAGGACAGAAATACCAGGAAGAAATAAAAAGCAGGAAATTCTCTCTTTGTACGTCTCCCTCCCTCTCTTCCTCTGACTTGATTACTGTTAAAAGATGTCTATCTCCTAATGACTGAAGATTGCACTATGCTCTGCAAACTAACTTAATTTAAATAAAACTGATTATTTTTAAAAATCAAATAAGCCCAAGATGCATACTCAAGCATCCCCTTTGCTTGCATGCCACAGTTCAGGGAACTAGGTTTATATACCCTCCAGTTGTCCTAAGTGACAGTCTTACTTAATTCTCCACCATTCCAACTTTTTCAGCTGCTTTTAAAATGTGTAGTTTCTCTCTTCTCCTCCCACTTGTCTTCAGCTTATTTCAATTGCTGCAAACCTGAGTTCAAGGTGCAAAAGTAGTTTGTACTCAATTACCCCGTGGGAGTGGGGAGGAGGGTAGGTGGCAGAATCTTTCTCTTCCCAACAGGCTCAAGCAAAAGCAAACTGCTGCAGCCTTCCTAGCTATTCTGTTTTTACCCATTAATAACATTTACCATCTTGACTGCACCTTGATATTCCTTGGTTGCCTATGTTTCGGTTTTCATTTGTGAAATGTTGGAAGATATGGATTTCATGATCTATGAGCTGTGCTGGAGGCACACACGTGACAGAAATTGTCAAAGCAGGGCTTCTGAATGGACGCAGTTTGGAGAAAGAAGGACGGATAAACCCATGTGCATCAGCAGGTCTGCCAGATGTTTTGGGCAGCAACTCCAGTAATCTCTTAACATCAGCTATCTTGGAAGTGGTAGATGAAAGCTGATGGCTAAGTCCTGGGCCAAAGTATCTAGGGAACAAAATGTTTCCCATCTGTGATGTAGAAGGCCCCACCAGGTTTAACACCTAAATTATTAAAGATCTCATTAGCAGGGTGAAGGGAAAAGAAGTTTACCATGGTGAAAAAAAAAACCAGACACTTAAGTGAGATGGCCCAGTATGGAAAGGGATGATCCAATCTGAGTTGGAATAAAACATGTCTTACGAGTAATGTCTTCCTGACTCATATTGCAGCAAATTATATTCCACAAACTAATCGCAAGCAGTTCATCAGCACCCAAAGGGAATGTGGGGAGAGGGAGGGTAAAATTTAAGCAGCTCAGTGTAAAGACAATGCTACTGGAGTCACGGAGAAAAAAAAAACCAAACAAACCTCACACAAAATTGTCATTTTATTGTGATTTTTTTTAGAAATTCTCTTTCATGTTTTGACAGTAGATACATGCAGAAACGTTAATGATTCTCATAGGATTTAGTTTTATTTGCAGACGGCATGTTCTTCTTTGTCTAAATCCAGGGAGAACACCATCCCACTCTCTTTGATTGTTACAGATTTGTCTGCTTGCATGAATTTAAGTACTTAAAGGAATAAAAATAAAAGCAGAAAATGTTCCATAGTTCTTTAGATAAAGATTCAGGCATAATATTTCTGCCCTACACTCATTTTGGGAACATGCCCCTGAATGAAGTGGTCATGCAGGCTCATTCCTACATCAAAATAAGTGTAGGGAAAAGAGAATTTAACTATTTGCATTCTCTGTGATCCTGATCTTCATCCTACCCACTTTCACAGCAACCTTTTCTCAATATTTTTAACATCATGAGTGTCAGTGTAAGTCTTAAAATCGAGAATTATATAGAGCCAGATCACCAGCCACATTAGTTGTATTGGACTAGTCCCAGCAGCAGTAGCTCATTACATGCACCTTATCAGGAAACACAAGAGATACTGGTGGATCTCTCAAGTAGAGTAACTGGGAAGGCAGAAACTGAACAATAATCAGTCCCATGCCTACCCATTCTCTCTCACACAAAGCTTCTAGCAGAGAAAATAGATGGCCTTAACCTTCTTTGTGAAACACTTGAAACTATCTTTATTTATAATACTGGTCCATAATCAAATACATGGACTAATAGAGGAAAGAAAGAAAACAGAAAATGGGCTCAAATCAGAATGATGTAGGAAGATAATGAGTATGATAAACAATCAGGAAATCTGCAAACATGAAAACTAATGATTGCAGAGTATCAGCATGAACAGGTTGCTAACTCTAGCACACCTTGTGAATGGGAACTCGTTGGAGAGCAAGGCTATATCATGCAAGGAAGGAAAGGATAGGATAGGAAAGGAAAGGGTGGCCATTGGGCATATTCAAAATGAAATTTTGGTACTTCTCACAGCTTTGGATCAATCCAAACTATTGTATTCTTTCCTATTTTTAAAACCTTTGAATCTATATCTTCATTTTTATCACATTTTAAAAAGATAAAATAATATATATTTAAATAAAAACGGGAAAAACCATTGTGTATATGCAATTTTTCAACCCAATCACTAAGCAATCCTCTTAGCTTCTTTTGCAACACTATGCAAGTAACAAGAGACATTGTATCAGACTAATATTTTCTTTCTTTACATAAAAACGCATCATCATCCATCATTTTCATCTGGATGTTCTCTTGTTTTGAAAGAAACAACAAACAATGTCTCAGTGCCAAAGCAGCACATCTCTATGACCTGCCAAAAAGACTGGGTTATTCAAGCTCTCTTATGTATTAGGGCTTTAAAAAATGCTGGCTGTTTTTCAGAAAGTGACTTCAGTGCAGAAATGGAATCATTCTTCATCAGATTTTCCTTACTTTGGCTTTAAAAAAAAATTGCGCTCAAGCTACTTACATGAATGGTATTAAAAAGCAACCCAAATGTATGCCACCCATCCAAATCCTGCTGAAAATGCTTCCCATTAACCTGTGCTGATATTGCCGAGCAAGCAATTAACACCTGATCAACCACAGTACATAGAGTTTGATAATATGCATTTATTAAATAGCTGCAAAGAGAAAAAAGGAGTTGTTGGCCAAGATCTCATTTGATGCTGTAGATGCATAAAGTTATGCAAGAGCATAGAGATCCAGGAGGAAAACAGTGGCCACTGAGGACAATTGGGTCAGGAAATGGAGTTGTATTTGGAGTGGCATCTAACAGTTGCTGTACTACCTAACAAAACTGTTGGGTAGGAAGTACTGGATACCTCTATACACAACCCAAAGAGTGATCACGAATGGCTGCTTTTCATCCTAGAGAGAAGTGACCAGTGGGACACCAAAGAGTTCTGTCCTGGGCCCAGTGCTATTCAACAAATTCATCAATGACTTGGATGAAGGAGCGGAGGGCATGCAGATCAAATATGCAGATGATACCAAATTGGGAGGGGTTGCTAATATATCAGAGGACAGGATCAAAATTCAAAATGACCTTGACAGATTGGAGATTGGCCAAAGCTGACAAAAATGAAATTTGACAGAGAGAAATGTAAGGTCCTATACTTAGGCAGAAAAAATGGGATGCACAAATATAAGATGGGGGAATGTGTGGCTGGATAGCAGTACATGTGAAAGGGATCTAGGAATCTTGGTAGATCACAAGCTGAACATGAGTCAGCAGTGTGATGCGGCAGCCAAGAAAGCCAATGCAATTCTTGGTTGCATCAATAGGAGTATGGTGTCTAGATCGAGGTAGATAATGGTACCACTCTATCCTGCATTGGTTAGGCCTCATTTGGAATACTGTGTCCATTTCTGGGCACCTCAATTCAAGAAGGATATCAACAAGCTGGAATATGTTCAGAGGAGGGCGACTAAAATGGCAAAGGGTCTGGAAGCCATGCCCTATGAGGACTGGCTTAGGGAGCTGGGTATGTTTAGTCTGCAGAAGAGAAGGTTAAGAGGGGACATGATAGCCATGTTTAAATATTTGAAGGGATGCCACGTAGAGGAGGGAGCTGGCTTGTTCTCTGCTGCTCCAGAGACTAGGACAAGGAGCAGTGGATTCAAGCTGCAGGAAAGGAGATTCCACTTTAACCTCAGGAAGATTTCCTGACAGTCAGAGCTGTCTGGCAGTGGAATATGCTACCTTAGAGTGTGGTAGAGTCTCCTTCTTTGGAAGTTTTTAAGCAGAGGTTGGATGGCCATCTATTGGGAATGCTTTGATGTGTGTTCCTGCATAGCAGGGGGTTGGACTCGGTGGCCCCTGGGGTCTCTTCCAACTCTGTGATTCTATGATTCTATAACATCAGAAACATAGTTATGCTAATGTGATTGGTTACATTGGTGTAAGCCATCAAGAGGACTGCAGACTTTGTTTCCTGCATTAAGCTGACCACCTCATGTTAGCCACACTGTTTCCTCCACACTAGAGAAGACCTGAAGATGTGTGTATTCAGGAAGCACCCACCTTTTGATACCCCATAATCCGACACTTACCCTTTTGATGTTTCCAAATTAAGGACAAGTTCCATTAATTCAACAGGGGTTCTACTCTTTCATCAATTCTTCTTGCCTACAAAGGCTCACTTGGAACTGCTCACACTCATGCAAGAGGGGAAAAATGTGCCATGTCAGTTGAGAGACTTTGCAAGCAGCAGATACACAGTTGGTCCCAAGTGAGCCTCCCTAAGTCCTTCAGGTTGCCCACAGTATAGTAGCTGCCTCCTGCTTTTCAACCAATTCTGTTTTCTGACAGTCCCTGACCTGTCAGGTAAGTGGGGGAAATCTGTAAATGTTATTCCTGGAGTGTTAGTTGCTATCAAGAAAGAATGTGAGAGGCAGTATTTTGGCCTCATTTACCAGGCCTGTTCAGTTTTATTCCGGGAGTGCTGTTGGCTTGAAAGTGAACACTGCCTGTTCTTCAGCCCTATAAATCTCTTATCTGGTGCATCTGTAAGCAAAATGACTTTTATATAGAAACAATGAATTCTCTGTTTTTCCCTCCAGAGGGAGGTTACTCTGCTCACATTTCAAAAACCTTCAGAATGGCAGAATCATTTAGATGGGAGTGCATGAGACCTTCATGAAGTTGTTAGACTGCAAGTCCCATCAGCCTTAGCCAGCATGGACAATGGTGAGAAATACTGGGAGCTGCAGTCCAACAACATATAGAGGTCTACATGGTTCCCACTTGATATAGATCCTGGCTTGTTCATTTAACATGACACTGATAAGGGTTTTAACTTAGATGTGTCCAAACACATTCTCTTACTGTGTTTAACTTCTGTTATCCTCATTATAGGTATAAATAAATTTCACCTTTCCCAGAATTATAGACTTTATTTAGTTGTTTTTTGATTAAAGGCTGCATTTAAATTATTGCACCAATATTGACCAAAAAATTCAGAATTTTAATATAATTTCTTAACAACCATGATCAGGAATAGAACTCAACTGCTCTCTTGATATTTGCCCCCTGATAGTTGTACTGGTGTACTAGAAAAATCTTTCTGAAGGTTTGGAGATCCTGTTGTGGTCCACAGGGATAGGAGGTAGATGAAGATTGCCACCTCCTTCCCCTCTCCCCCCAAAAGTGGCAAAGGGCACCTCCTGTGAGTACGGAAGATGCTTCCACACCGTTTTTTTTGGAAATCTGCCTCCTTACTCAGATTCCTGAATCACAGCTGAATGATGAATTCAGTGGGATTTTCTGACTCCTAGGGGAGGCTTTGAGGAGCTATTGGCGTGTGTATAAGTTACTTCTGCCTACTTTTCTCCACTTACATTTTTTCCAAAGCCGATGCAATGGCACTTTGCCCTAACACTAATCTGTTCCATTTAGATTTTTGCAATAACGAATGTTCTTTAAATTCTATTATTCCAAAGATGAAAGTGGAAGACAGTGAATGTGCTAATTCTCAGTGCTTACAATGAATATTTGCCCTCCCTGCTTCCCCAAAGATTGAAAGTTAATGCTAGAGAAAACAGGGTAACATCATATGCCTTTTAGGAATCACAAAGATACTTGACATTTCTGACATTTTATTAATTGAATGCATCTGCACAAAAATAGATATTCATTCATTTGAAATACTATTCATCAACATTAGAATTTACACATTCATTATTATTAGATATTAAAAGTCAGGCGAGAGCCTTAAAAAAAATTCTCTTATCTGACTCCTCCCCATGTTATATATTTCCACTGATTAACTGAAATAACAGCTTTAAAAGAGCTCTGAACCATCTTCACAAAGGTCATTATTCCAAGATGCTTGTTCACATTGATACAGTAATATATCATCCATACAATAACATATTGATTGTCAAACAAGTGAGTTGATTCCTGCATTCAAACCAACCAGGCTTTTTCACACAGATGTTTTTACCTGACTACAGTATCAAACAATGGCATGCATGCAGAACTTGTAAAAGTTATGTTTGGAATAAAATAATTTTGGAATAAAATTCCCAGAACTCCAGCATGCAGACTAGAGGGTTCTGGGACATGTAGTCCTGAAAATTAACTTTTATAAGCTCTGCATGCAAGTCTGAAAAAATCATCAGAGAAAGCTTTCTTGCCACCTAATATCCACATGAATGCAGTGCTACTCAAAGGAGGCAGTTCATACATTCACCTGAGAATCCACAAGTGAAAAAAATGTTTGAAAGAGCCCTAAGCTGTTTAGTCTGGTGAGAAATTCAGCACCAAAATTAAAGTGTTCTAATCTCCAAGTCAGTGCAGGAAAAGGATGGGTGGATCTGACTCAAGATAGGATTCTTTTGATGGGTGACTGTCATAAGATGTATCATGAGACACATGGGCATAATCCAAAACTCTATGTTCTCAGTGCTTTTCATAGTCTTCTATGAAAGAAATCCTTCAGATGTACACAGGTATTCTATATTGAATTGTAGAGCATTCCTGACACATAAAAGAGTCACAGATGGGCTGAGCTGCACAACTTAGCCTTGGACACAATGAACTGATTCTGACTTCTCTTCAAATTTGTGCCAGCTGAGTAGACAATAAGATTAAAATCTAAAAAGAGAATGATATTCCAGAGCTTGCTGACACATCAGAGGGCCTCTTCTTGTGCTACTTCTAAAAGGCAGGGACAAATCCCTAAGGGACCACACCCATGACCCAAAATTCATGGAAAAAAGCTGTAAAATAAACAGCCATCCTTCTGAGATGTCATGGCTTGAGCAACTGGCAGGGTCATCATTAAGAAAGTGCATTCAGAATAACTGAAACAGGACTTTTTCTGGGTAAATTTCCATCCAGATTTGATTCCCAGGAGTTGTGTTTACTTTGGATGAATAAATTCAAAATCTGTTTACAAGAAAGGGTAGTATTATTCAGTATAGAAATTTTCCCAATTTAAATTATTTTGCACAGTCTTCTCTTGTTAAATCGTGGTGTTTGCTATATCATGATTTGGAAATATCTTTCATTGCAAGACTGGGCTTTTCACACCTCTGAGCACACGCTTTTAGAGTCTAACTTTGTAACCTTTAAATCATGCCACCATTTTCATAAAGAGAAATACCCTAAGGTGAATTTTGTAACCATTCTGCACTGCTATAGAATCACACAGCCTGAATAGGTATAGTCACACTTTTCACAACAAATAAATCATTGGTGCTGAAAATTCAATGCCTTTAATTTTATAACACCAAGTAGCCATTTCATTATCCAGACAACTATCATCCAGGAGTATATTGACTCAAAGAGCAAAATGTCAAGCATTCAGTGAGCACTTCCTAATACTTTCTATCCAAATGTGACTTTATGATTGTGACTATAACCATTTTAAGTCTTTCAGCCTTCGAAGCATCATAAAGGCTAACAAATTAGCTGCCAATGAACTGAAGCCTGTTGGATGGCAATTAATGTACAACTCTGAGCAAGGAGGAAACCAATCACTTCATCTTCTAATATAACACTTAAAAACCAGATGCTATTCTGAGAAAGATGAAGAAACTTTCATTTCATCCCTGGCCAGCTGTTTTCACAAGGCAGAACAACTTTTGTAATGAGCACATCTTTCAACACTGGTAGTCACAGAAAGTCTCTTGTTCTTTCACAATAAATTAACTAGAGATTTTTTTTTTTTTTAAAAAATTCCATTTGACTTTTCAGGAATTTCTGTGTTTGCAGATTTTGTTATTCAATATACTAGAAATATGGTTTGAAAACAAGGCATTTTACAAAGGTCTGCATTCTGCATTTTAAAGTCGTTGTACATCTAAATATTTTACATTTAAATACTTATATTTATGTTGTTGTGTGCTTCCAATTTGTTTCTGACTTATGGTAAGCCTAAGGTGAACCTATTGTGGTGTTTTCTTGGTAAGATTTGTTCAGAGGGGGATTGCCATTGCCTTCCTCTGAGGTTATGAGAGTGTGACTTGCTCAAGGTCATCCAGTAAATTTGCATGGCTGTATGAGGATTTGAACCCAGGCCTCTGAGAGTCCATTGTTCAAACCACTATACCATGTTGGGTCTAGTATATTTATAGAATCCTTGAATCTTTCCTCAAACCATGACCTTTATTATATTTTTTTTAAAAAAAGAATAATAACCACAGTGATGTTATCTATTGAATAAAGCACTTCTAAGTGTAAGTCAGAGACAGAAATCATGTGGACCTCCAGGTACTTGTAAACTGCATCTCCCAGCATTCCTCCCTGGCTGGGCTTGCTAGGCCAGAAGGGCAGGATGGTCCAAGTGTGATCCATGGATTTGCAATCATTTTCAGTCACTGAAAAAAGGCCAAAGCTGAGACAATGGCAAAATGGCAAAATACCCACACATTGCCAATGGGATTTGAGGGAATTTTGCATCAAAAGCACTTTTTTGCAGAAGGTGTAGTAACGGAGATGCAGACTTCTAAGATCACCATTGCGAGGAGGGGTGCTAAAATGTTGCCCCTTTGACTTTCACAGACAATCCTGGAATTGCAAACCAACATTATCTAGCAGGCTACTTGATTCCCAGAGGCAGCAGTATAACATTATTCAACACAAAATGATAAGGAATATGTCAATTTTTACACAGCAGGTCTCAAGAGACTTCCTCCATAAAGAAATAAAGCTATAATGCTGCACCCAGTTAAGCTACTGCATTCCCTGTATACTGGATTTAAGCAGCTTCACTAAGCATCTTATTTTCAGACAGCTTTGGGAGACACACTATATCTTTTCTAGTGTAAAGTGCAGGCCATGGGCCCTTGAGATTTTTGCATGAGGCAGAATAAAATGCATGTCTTCTCAGATAAAACTCCCATCCCTTTTAAAATTGAACAACCAAGGGGAAAAGGGCAGAGGAACTCTATGGCCTTTAAAAGAATCAAGCCCTTTTTTAAAAAAGCCAGTGCAAATGTGATGATTGGTTATATCATCTAAGCCAAACATTTTTTTCAAACTTGGGTGCTTAAGGTGAGGTGTCAGTTGTGATCAGTTTATCATCATTTGGTCTCTTCTAACAGCAAACTTATTTCTAGGACACAAAAGTGGATCAAGTCTTCACTTCTGTCCCAGGGCTCCTAGTGAAACTATGTGTCTGTGAAAATAGATGGGAGATAGAGCTTTTGCTGGATGAAACCAGTAACTCTCCAGTTGATGTTCCCGGGCCACATATCCTCAATCTATCAAGTGCCTTCACCTCTTCCAACCAATGACCTCCAATACTCTCCTTCCTATACAGGCAATTTACACTCAGTTGAAGTAATCCAATAATGACTTCATTTCACCCACTTTTGGATACACCATCACTCATCAATATTGTTCATATTACAAAAGCAGTAATAACCTCATATGTGTACAAGCACTTAGCTGATACAGACTCCAGGATACCTAATTTTAGTTCTTCTTTTCTAGGTCAATTAAGAAAGGTTTACACCTTTTATACCCATACCACATATAAGAAAGCCTTCAAGAGCTCCATTTCCATATTGCCCAGACTTAGTACAATTAAGGCCAACTCCCATCTCACATCATTGCCTCCTCAAATGAATATACACAACCAGGTTTCTCTGCCTCAGAACATGGGTCAGCTTGTGGTCTGCTAACCTTCCTCTGAGGGCTAAACATCTGACCAAGGAAGCAAACCACAGTTTGAAACCTTTAAGGGTATCAACTTCCCCTTTGCTTTTTACTAAGTAGGTAAGGATTAGAGTTCTTGGAGGTAAGCAAAGTGCCTAATTGCTTTATTAAATATTACCAGAATCAACACTACTGAGGCTATTCCATTCTGTTGATGTACTCTAGTCCAAAACAGAGCTACTATCACTGGATGGGGTCACATCAAGGCATGAGGGGAAAACAAATCCCTTCCTCTGAAGGAAAGGAAGCTGACGAACACATAGGAATGCCACACAACTGCCTTGCTTAGAAGAGAATAGTGGGATGTGATGACTGTGGCTCTAGTTATCCATTCTTTCTTATGCGAGGCTCTCTCTGTGGAGGAAAAAGGCAGAGGTATATCATACAGTGCTGGCCCTAAGGTTTCTAATCGCTTTGCAACACTTTCAATTTAAAATATCGCAGATTTCTCTCTATCTTTGTCAGAATTAAAGGCTGCACAGTCAATATGAAGAACGCTTTGCCATGAGTGCATTCTTTCTCAATATTAGATTGCATCTGTTGGCTGCACTTAAGACAACACAAGAGGATAAATACAGTATTTACAAATTTTTGTCAGCAAACACAGTGGCCTCCACGACAACCCAGTCAAGATACAAACTGCTGGGGAAAAAAATAAGAAACTTTTCTTTGATTCCCTTCATACAAAATAATTGCCCACTTTGTCTACACAGTAGAAGCTGAATAGGCAACATCTATCTATCTTGATACATATTTATATGTAAAAAACATACATATACGTCTGCATATACCTAGAGCAGGATTGATCCCAATGCAAATTTCAACCAGTATTTCTCTCCGTGTGGGGAATCCAGGGGTCAACGCTGTTCAGTGGTTCAGTTGATGGGCATGACCAGCTCCAGTGTACAATCAACCAAGAACAAACTCACATATGCTAAGATAAGTTAATGCATGTGCACGTGTGAGAAACAAAGTCTCTGCATTCTTCAAGGACAGCCATCTTCAAGGACATTTGACCAAAAAAAATATCCTCTCTGCTCATGAAGGTATTCACTCAAAATAAAATATTGTGAGGGAGTTGGGAATAAAGAGTTATCTGTAATCAACCATACAACTTTTCAGCTTTAAAAACCACATTGTCCATGTCGTGGTAGTTTTTTCCATTTAAATGTTCACTGGTGCAGTCATGATTATAGGTGAAGCTCTGAGCATCAGCAATTGAGGAGGAGACGGTGTACGAAGCTGAGCGAAGAGCATCGGAGTGGGCAAAGCTGTGCTCAAATTGGATCTTGTATTGATTCCAGTGCCTCCTCAGGACCGACTGGACCTATTCAAGGGGAAAGGGAGGAAAACAAGATAAAGTTACAAGCTGAAAGAAGAACGAGAAAACCCAGCTGTTTTAGCAGACTGGGGAAGGGGGAAGACACACAGCACATGTAGTTTCTAAATTTTATATCCCTGGTATATGACTAATTTGTAATCTGTAATACCTCTGAGCTAAGGAAGCATGCTGACTAATTCTTTTCTTTGCAGTGAACAGAGAATTCTGTAGAATTCTTCCATTAATAGATGAGGTCTAAATGGGAATGAGCAGCTGAAGCTTCTGTTACTATTTGCTTTCAGGGGGGTGGGCCTGTAAATAGGCCTGTGAATCACAGGTGGAGAACCTATGGTTCTCTAGCCTGGCCAACAGTGAAGGGTGACAAAAATAGCTAATACAGCAACTTCTTTTGGGCCGAAGCCTCCCCACACCTGATCTAGGCACTTACAGATATAGAAAAACAGACAAAATGGCTGACATTTTGCACAAAAGGAGAAAGTTATAAAACATTTTACAGTGGGATGGTTGTGTTAGTTTATTGCAACAAATAAATAAATCAAATAAATAAATAAAACAAATAAAACAATCTCACAGCACTATAAAGGCATTGATAAGAATAAAACTATTAGCCCCAGATAGAACAGACTGATTGAATCAATGGAGACTTAGAGCCTTTCTGCACTAGACTGTTATAGTGCTATTATTCCACTTTCAACATCCTGTGGAATTCTGGGGTTTGTAGTTTACTGAGGTCAAAGATCTCTCTAGCTGACAATTCCAAAGGCCCCTCCCTAAACTCCAAACCCCAGGATTCCACAGGATGTTGAAAGTGGAATAATAGCACTATAACAGACTAGTGCAGAAATGGCATTAGTTAACACTTAAGTCAGTTTGATTGGCTCAGAAGGTTTATCCTAGTAGGCACTAAAAACTGGATTTAGGCCCAACAAATTTATTATGGCATTCGTTTTTCCAGACTATAGTTTGTTTCAGAAAATACATGAAGTTATACATGAAGTATTAGTTTGAGTTACAAGTGAATTTACACAGAGGTTGGGAAGGCTGAGAATAGAGATATGGGGAAAATTAAATAAACCAAATACAGGCAGGTATAATTTCCCAACACTTGGAAATATCTAGCTACATTTATGACAGCATTCCCCAACCTTACAGTTTCCGGATGTGCTGCACTACAAATCCTATAACCCAAGCCATCAAGCTGAGGGATTTGTAGTCCAGTGCTTCTGGAAACTTCCAGTTTGGGGGAGGCAACTTGGGAAAAAAAAGAATATTTTTGAAAGAGCCATCAGGATGTGCAACCAGGTAATTACAGTGACAACCAAACTTGCCATTCACTGTAAAAACCACAGTCTTTCATATATCTAATTAATTAATTAACTATCTACTAATGCAGCAAGTTAGATTTCCATCTTCCCAGTATTAATGATAACAAACTAATTTCTCATTTCCCAACAATCACTATTGAATTAATTTTTTTCCCTGACATTCCAAGCTCTATAATTACCTAGCTTAGTATGATATAAAAAAATGTAAACATTTAGAATGGTTTGCGGGCATTTAGCATAGCTTAGGCCATTTCTACACTACATTGTTATAGTGCTATTATTCCACTTTCAACAACCTTTGGAATCCTAGGGTTTGCAGTTTCAGGCGAGGCCTTTAGAATTCTCAACCAGAGAGCTCTTGGGCCTTAGTTGACTACAAATCCCAGAATTCTATGGGATGTTGAAAGTGGAATAATAGCATTATAATAGTGTAATGCAGAAATGGCCTTAGTGTTGGAAATGAAGTAGGTCTGGAAACCATTCAGACAGCTCTGAGCAGTCATGAGAACAGTTGATAAAAATGTAGTCATTCAGTATTTTGTAGATATGTTGGCCAATGTCATATGCTCATCTTGGTACTAAAATACTCCTAACACTAATACTTTGGTTTACTCTAGCAGGAATTTTCAGTCAGCAACACTGATTCATATTTCCACCAAGCTGGTGGAAAAACTGTTTCCTGAACAGAGTTCAGCTTGCTTTTCTACCTTGGTCAAAAATATATTGAATAAAATAGACCAAGGCACACGATGTCTGTGTTTGTTTATCCACTGCTTTGGAAGGATGTTCTGTTTTACAATAGTTTCCGTTCATACAATATGGCAGGCCACCTGTGCAACAGGAAGCTTGATTTACCAAGGACCTTGGTGAAATGTACATGAAATCCATCTCTTCCAAGAACAACTGACATCAGGAATAAAAAGTTGCAAAATCTGCTTTGTTAAAAGATTTCCTTGTTGTTGTTGTGGTGGTGGTGGTGGTGGTGGTGGACTCTTGCTTAAAGTCCACAGTTTAAAATACCGATTATGACCTATAAAAACCTAGTCCAGGCTCACTGAAAGGCCACATTCTTCCATATGAGCCTGCCTGGGCCTTGAAAACATTGGAGAAGGCCTTCTTCTCAGTCTCACCATCTTCACAGCCATTTCTGAGGGGAGGGACACAGTGATTACTTCTTAGTGACTACTTTGAGGCTCTGGAATGCTCATTCTAGGGAAACTATGCTGTGTTTCCTCTTCCATTGACAGATCAATACTTTTTATTATTATTTCAACAGCTTTGGAGAACTGACTGTTTAAAAGGACTATGGTGTTGTACTATTTTTATTTCTTTTCTTTTTTTTTTTAATGACTATAATTCACATTGCTCTTTATGCTATTGATAATTTGGTAACATTTTAACTTTGGAAGTCACAATGAGTTCTCAGTTCTGGGGATAATGTTCATTACCCTGGGCTACTCTGGGAAGAATTGATGGTAGTGGCAGTCCAGCAACATCTGTAGAACAGATTCTGATCACTCCTATTGTATGATAACACAGAGGGCCCACAAACCTGGTCTCATGAAGTTAGTGTGCACCCTAGAATGTGTGCAAACTGCAATATGCTCCAATTCCCTTGCTATGTACGTAGATAGGAAAAAGTTTTTGCAAACTTTTCAGACTTCTCTCTCATATCACTCCCAGAAGAAAACAAAGCAGGTACTATACCTCTCCATTAAAGAAGCAGAAAATTGTTGCCACAAGCAAGCCCTGCAAAATAAAACAGAAAAGCTATTAATTGCTTAACGTATAACTTTATCAGATGAGAAACACACACATACACACACACACACACTGAATGGCTTAAGGCTGCAGGAGTCTTGGGTGAGGGGAATTTATTTATTTATTAATTTCACTTGTATGTTGTTTTTCTCCCAGATTGGGACCCATAGTGGCTCCCAGACAGAGTTGATTAAAAGAAATAATATTTAAAACAAATAAAATCACCACATAAAACAGTGGAAAATCATTTTAAAAACATACAGAAGTTTTAAAAGATAAATAAAACATCGTACTAAGGAGCTTCCTTGGTTACATATTAAAAGCTTGCTCAGACAAATAGGTCTTTGCCTGCTGGTGAAGGGAGAGCAAGGAAAGGACCAACTTAGCCTCCCTTGGAAGGAAGTTCCAGAGGGTAGGAGCAGCCACTGGGAAGGATTTCTCTTGTATCCTCACCAAATGAGCCTGTGATGGCAGCAGGACTGAGAGAAAACCTTCCCAGTAGATCTTAGAATTCTGGCAGGTTCATGTTGGGAGATACAATCTTTCAGATAGCCTGAGCCTAGTCTGTATAGGGTTTTACAGATCATAACCTGCACTTTGAATGATACCTGGAAATGAAACAGTAGCCAGTGAAGGGAGTTACATGCCTCTTATAACTGGCCCCAGCCAGCATTCTGGTCACAGCATTTTGGACCCATTGAAGTCTCCAACCAGTTTTCAAGGGCAGCCTCATGTAGAGTATATTACAGTTGTCCAAATGTGATATAATCAGGACATATGTCACCCTAGCCAGATCTGACATCTCTAGGATTGAGTGCAGCTGGCACACTAATTTTAGCTGTGCAAATGCATTCCTGGCCACTGCTAAAATCTGGGCATCCAGACTCAGAGCTGAGTCCAGGAGAACACCCAAGCTGCAAACCTGAGATTTCAGGGGGATTATAACACTATCCAGTACAGGCAGAGTCCCTGTTCTCTGATCTGCCTTTTGATCGATCAGGAGCACTTCTGTCTTCTCTGGATTAAGCTTAATTTGTGTTGCCATCATTGAATTCATTACTGTCAACAGACATTGGTTCAGTACTGAGACAGTTTCCTTGAAATCAGATAGAAAGGAGAGGTAGAGTTGGGTGTCTTCAGCAAATTGGTGACACCAAACCCCAAAACTATGGATGACCTCTCCCAGTGGTTTCACATAAGCATGGGAGACACAATGGAATCCCAAGCAACTCCACATTGAACAGGAGTCCCCCAGAACTACCTTCTCAGTTTGCCCCTTCAAGAAAGAACAGAACCACTACATAACAATGCTCTCAAGTCCCATCCCACAGAGTTGGCCCAAAAAGATACTATGGTCAATGGTACTGAAAGTCCCTGAGAGGTACAGAAGAAACAGTAAGGATACTCTCTTCCTGTCCCATACATAGGTTATCCATGAAGGTGACTGAAACTGTCTCTGTCCCATAACCAGGCCTGAAGCCAGATTAAAATTGATCTAGATAATCTGTTTCATTCAGAAACCTCTGGAGCTGGGAGGCCCATAAGCTCCAGAACCTTGCCCAAAAATGGAATGTTAGAGACTGGTGGATAATTGTTCAGAATGGTGAGATCCAGGGAAGCCTTTCTTAAAACGGTGGCTTCCTTCTTCAGTAATGTCTGCATTCTAAACTTGACTCTGTTTACAGATTGGGTTGGCAGCACAACACCATCACATCTATCACCAGGAAGGGCTATTTTTGTCTCAAGGCAAAAGCCAATAAGGCCTGCAAAAACCTCATTTTTATGAGTGCCACTGCCAAAATGCCACTTAATGGGGCAAGCTTTCATGTGGGGCAAGGGATATTTATGAAAATGCATTTACTCCCTTTCACGTCCTTTCAAAATCCTTCCCCAAAAAGTACAATCCTCAGGGACATAAGTGCTCAGCAAGACGTCCCCCTTCCCATGAAGTACACTGCAGATTTTAACATGAGCATACATGGCAGAGTATTTGAAACAAAATGAAAGACTGGAAGACATCTTTCAAGGCTTCCAACTAATGTTTAGATAAGGAGTTGATTAAAATATGGCTATCACTCATTTTGTTGGCATTCCTGAACCAACCACTGTCAACTAGCAAAGATCTCTGGAGACAGGATACCTGATAGTGCATGAGGATATGCATCACATAGTCATAAATCTCTTCAGCAATGCGGCCCTCTGGTCGCCAGGGAAACAGTACAAATTCAATGCCAAGAAGTGGAACTAATATGAGGGTGGCTCTGACAGCCTTCATGTAGAGATTGGATTCTGCCTGGTGTGTGACTTTCAATTTGGTTACCAACACGCGAACAATGTTCAACAGGAAAAAGAGATTCACCTGCAAGGAAGATGAAAGGATACCGTTACTGTTGGCAATTCTGTTACATGAACGCTTAGCCAAGCATTCAGGTCAAATTGTGCCCATTACGTTAAGTATTTCTTTCATAAATGAAGCTGAAAATTAGGAAAAGATGTAAAATATTCTAGGGCTACAAAAAACCCTTAACAAGAAGTCCTCCCACCACAACTCACAGTGCAATCCTAACTCAAAGATATGCTGGCTTTAGAGGGGCTAGCCATTGGCATAGCCCTCTTCTGGTGGAGGAACCTGTTGCCAGAAGAGCTCTGCTGGCTAAGATCTGCCAGCAGAAGGGCCAAAGGGGGAGGGGGCAGAAAAAAGCTGGGGTGAGAGAGGAGCCAATTTAGGCCAGTGTATGTCTAGCTCAAGGATGCAGCCAAAATCCTGGCACAAAGTTAAGCCAAGGCTAGGGTAATCTTAAGCAATTTCCTCCTCCCCTAGGCTAAAGGGGGCTTGGAATGTGAACGTGGCATCAGCTGGGTACTGTGGATGTAGTCTGCCTTCAGCTATCTTGGCCAGTTATGATTGTGTTCTTAAGCAAGGAACTGGCCTTCTCAACCCATGATCAGAAGGAAAACATCTTGATCCCTTTAAATGCATTTG